>JAODAL010006664.1:42500-131488 GCA_025379985.1 Phyllomedusa bahiana
GGGGCCCCGGGGGGGGTTTTTTCCCCCCCTTTTTTTTTTTTGGGGAAAAAAACCGGGGCCCCTTTAAAAACCCCCAAAAGGGGGCCCCCCAAGGGGGGTTTTTTCCGGGGGGGTTTTAAATTTTTTTTTGGGGGGTTTTTGGGGGGTTTTTGGAAAAAAGGGGGCCCGGTCCCAAAAAGGGTTGGGGCCAAAAAGGGGGGGGGGGGGTTGGGGGGGGGGAAACGGGCCTGTAGGACATTCTCACACCCATTTACTATGTTTTTTTATACACTGTTACAATGTGTCTAAAAATGGGAGTGTGA
Source organism: Phyllomedusa bahiana (assembly GCA_025379985.1). Classification (NCBI taxonomy): domain Eukaryota; kingdom Metazoa; phylum Chordata; class Amphibia; order Anura; family Hylidae; genus Phyllomedusa; species Phyllomedusa bahiana. The sequence continues at coordinate 42,803 of JAODAL010006664.1, forward strand.
CTTTGTGGAGAGAACGTGCCCTTAAAGAAAAGGGCTAGGCATAACGTGCCACATTGTGCACCAGAATTTTAGAGTGATTATTGGCACAGTGTAAGCAAACTAGTAAGAGTTATACAGTTAGACAACAATGTCTAAATTTGTACTAGATTTATTATACAGCATGATCCACTGTAATACATTAGTGATAGTCTAACTATACATAGTCTAATTATTAGACAGAAGGAGTCATTTTGCCCCATTGTGTATAGATAGATACATGGGATTTTAGGTGGGTTTTTTTCTGGTCCGTTTTTCCCATTACAGTTCATGGTTCATGACATGATTTGCAGTGTCACAAAAATGCATGAACAAAACGGTAACACATATTTAATGTACACATGTATTCTTTGCTGCAGAAAATAAAAACAGCGGAGGTCTTTGAGGAAAAAAAGTCCTACACTGCCTAAAACAACTAGATAAAACAACTGCCTAAAAGCATACTAGATTGGGATAAAATCGACCATTGCCAAAAATACACACCTAAAGAAAAAAAAACACATAGAAAATAGCCATGTGTGTAGTTTATTTTATATTTTTGCATGAAAAAACACATAAAAATGTACCAAGAAACCGCTGAGAACACATTTTTTTGCAAACCACTGTTTACACATTTTTTTTTTATAGATATTTTGCAGCACCATTTGTAAGCTAAAACCAGGAATGAAATCTACAGTGAGAGAGACTATTAGGTTATGTTCACACGCCATTTGTTAAATATGTATTTGGGTACGTTTTACATACCGTAAAAAAGGAACCCAATACATATTTAACAATGTTCAAGTGTGATTACATTGATTTCAATGTAAAATACGCATTGTCATTCAGATGATTTTTTATTTTACATACGTTTTTGCATTATGTTAAATGGATGTGTTCAAAGAATTGACATGTCAATGCTTGATCCATTTAACACGTTGAAAAGGCTACAAAAACAATAGGGATATGATTCTGCAGTCCAGAAAACATAGCTAAATACATAGCTCACTTTGTGGTATGTTTTTAAATGCGCTTGATGCAATATATTTTACATAAAAATGTATCCAAGACACCGTCTGCATCTGCACTTACCCTTATGGAAAGGCTTGTATCTCTTCTGTGTTTTTGACCTATTCCTGGTTTTGGCCTTGAAATACTGCTGCAAAATAAGCATCAAAAACACCCTGTGATCCCAACCAAGGTATTAAACTTTTTTTTGGGCTTTTTATTCTTGCCCTCTGACTTTCAGCAGCTATGACGTGGAGTATGTGGTTTCCAACGAGTATTTCATGTGGATTTAGGTCATTCGTTTTCTTGCAGATTCAGGCGGATTTACAGTCGGAAAACTGGGGTGTTGGGTGCGAATCCGCATTCAAAACAACATACAAGTGTTTTTTACAAGTTTTACATGATATCAATAGTCAATTTCCCACGTGGAATACAAAGGAAGAATGAACATGTTCTAAAAAAAATTTGAATTAAAAACATCCAACAGAATAGTATTTCAATTAGTACTTTCTATTGAGGTCAATGGAGATTTTGGTTTTAGACAAGTAAATTACCAAAACAATTTCATGCCACTACTGTGAAGAAGATGATAATGTATTTAAAAAATAGAAAATTATTGTTTAACTTTAAGGGGTTTTACCACAAGTAATATGCACTGCAAAGATGAATGGCAGCTATCTGCGACCATGCATAAGGATGAGGAGCGCCGTTCTCCCCATTAACTTCTATGAGAGTATATATAGCTGAGTGAGTGGGCTTGGCTATATTCGGAACTCCCATAGAAGAGAATGGAGAGGACGCCGCAAGTGCCGCCATCCTCATTCTCATGCATGGTCGGCTTGCAACTGGCTGTGAGTGACGTGTGCAGTGCATATTAATTTGTGGTAAAACCCTTTTACTCCCTTACTGCTGCAGCCAGTTTTGACCTCTATGACAGAGTCTCATTTTTTTTAAAAATCTGACATGTGTCACTTTAAGTGGTAATAACTTTTTAATGCGTTTACCTACCCATGTGATTCAGAGATTGTTTTCTTGTGACACATTGGGCAACAAGTATGATTTTTGGCGCCCATTATTAGCATTATTAGCATTAGAATGCACCTTAATCTAAGAACCTTTTCTACTGCGGGTCATAGATTTAGCGCTTTCTAGCTATAAAGCGACAATTCATGCTCAGGTAAACCACTTTTAAAGTGGTCTACTTGTTCCAGCAGTAAAGCTCCTGGATTTGCCGCACTAAAGTCATACATGTGTAGAATCGTACGGTTGTAGTGTGACACGCCTCAAGCACATTCTCCAATCTCAGGCGCATTACAAAGTGCCGCGGGCGCTCTGTAATGCGCCTAATATTGGAGTGTGCCTGCTAATACATTAAGTGCACAGGGCTGCGCCAGTTTTTTGGCTGAAAGGAAGCCAGACTATTATCGCAGCCCCGTACATACACGTCGCCCATTGTGCTTTAAGTTAAGAATTGTGCTTCTCTTGGTTATGGACCACCTCTCTCAGCTCTCGCCGTAGCCAGGCTAGTGAGGTCACTCCTTGCTGTGTCTAATCAGCAGGATGGATTTTGCTTTTCTTTCTTACTGAGAAAAACTTTAACCCTTTAAATCTACTAACCAGGGAGAAGTCTTGTGCTATCTTGTCAGATGTGCAGAGCACAATTTTAATAAGATTGCATGCCAAATAGTAAGTGCATGCCACATTGGACCCAAAAGTCAAGTTGCAAGAGAAAGGGTTAGGTAGGGGTTACATAAGAGAAGCTGCGGCACTTTTTAGCCATGAATAAGAATGAACAAAAATTCATCGTTTCAACTATGCAATGGCTATAAACACAACTATTAGGATGACTGAACTTGTTATTATGTGACCTGTGCAGCATTGTGAGTGGTTTAGTATGTCATAACAGATGCACCAATTGCCGACCGCCTCTTGACTTCAGGCAGTAACTTTATATCTTTGCAGAGAGTGCAGCTGTACACTTATTGTGCAGCAGCATAAGGGGCGAGAGCCAGCTGTCAGTGATAGTTGGCTGTCCACTTAGAAGGTAGGAACAATTTATTACCATGTGTAAATACAGCACTCATTGAATAAAAATGCTATTAAGGACAAAACAGTCTGTAGGCCTACGACTAAGAGCCCTCTTTCTGTGAGGCTCAAAACGCGTAATATAAGATATCAGCCCCAGTTACAGGGGAACATCAGAAAAAATGGATACAAAAATGTCTTTTTTTTACCTTAATTGGGGCACAATGTGTAAAGTGAAATAATTTAAAAGAAACGCAAAAGAAAATTTTATTTAAATATTTAAAATAAAGTAACAGCCTATACTACATGTTTTAGATCCACCCCTGATTACTCTAAAACTTTTTATCACCTACAAATATAAATGTCCACGATGGAAAAGTTACACAATTACAAAATGTATTTTAGCGCCACTTTTGCTGTTAAAAAATAGATCAATAAAAAAATGTGAAAAACTTACTTTTTTTACTCATCTTTTAAAAATTAGCACTAATGTAAAAATGACCTAAAAATAACATATCTCAGAAAAAAGGCAAAAAAACAAGTAGTATAACCGAGTGCTATAGTGTTATAGTGTTTAAGTCTGTATGTACTACAGAAAAGGAAAATATGCCTGGTCAGGAAGGAGAGTTAGTGGCCCGGCCAGGAACTGGTTAAGGAAGGCACCTTCATCGTGACAGGTCCGCTGGGCGGTTACACAAAACTGCACAAATGATTTAAAGCGATTGTCTCACTACAAAGATTAGCTTTCAACATGTAGAGAACGGTAAATGGAGACTTTTTCCAAATATATTGCTTTATTTATTTTCTTTTTTTAAGAAGATAAGAGAGATTTTATCTGCTCTGAGTGCACACAGGTTTATTTAGTTTACCATCCTGCTCTCTCTGTTGTTTGTCTTACCTGAGAGCAGGGAGTGACGTCACCATAGGTCAACACACAAAAATCTGTCAACTTGAGAACCGAGTGTGTTATCTCTAACAAACATAGGAAACATATTACTTGTTTACTTTAATATCTGAAGCTCTCTGCTCTATAAATAACATCTCCTGCTCTCAGGTCAGTGCCTACAGGATTGGTAGGGTTCCTTGCAGAACAGGGTAAGGTTCCAGACAGGGACGCCCTTATTGGGGCGTACACCCTGTTTTTGTCATTTTAGGTTGTGCTAACCTTTGGTGTAGGGCATAATAGGGCTGAATGTCTTTGGTCCTGCACCACTGGCATTAACACACATCTATATTTTTTGTCTTTTTTCGTCATGTGGTAGTCAAGTATTTCTTATATGATATCTTTTATCTAAGTGATTATTAAAAGTTATATTGTATGACCTTTTCTTCTTTTCTACTAATACATTAATGTTGGTTGAAGAAAGTATCCCACCATCATTGGTACATTGGGAATTTTTTTATTTACTGGGGGTGTAATTGAAGTCAATTGGAGGAATCTACAATAAATGTGCAGCTTATAAATTGAAATACTGTGGATTTACTATCGGTATCGCAGGCACATTCTATGCAGATTTTTCTACAGCAAATAAATAGAAATATAATATAAAAAATAAAATGGAACAAAATGCTTTTACCAGCAAGCCCCTAGCAACGCGTTTCCAGTCCCTCCAACTCCAATAATGACATCACATCCCATGTGACCAATGCAGCCGTGCAATGCAACATCATTGTAAAAAAATTGAGGGACTGCAGAGTCATTGCTATGGGAACAATGCTGGGCAGGTGAGTATGGGTTTTTCTTTTTTTTAATTTCACATATTGCCGACCACTCATTGACTATAAGCTTCCTTCCAGGCAGTGGCTGTGTATGTCGCAACTGTAGACTAATTGTGGAGCTGTGCAAATAGAGAGATGACTGCTGGCGTTAGCTGGGATCTCCACTGAGAAGGCAGAGACAGGTATTTACCGTCCCTGCTTTCCTGATCCGCAATGAGAGCTGTATAAACAGACTAGCAGGAAGCCTCCGGGCTCATGTGACCGCTGGTCCTCAGTGGTTACAGAAGCTGCTGATAATTATTGGTCCCAGATCAGCACTGTAGTAAGTACAGGATGTTGTTTCCCCCTGTATTTCAACTGTGACTGAGGCTAATATATCAGTCCCAGTTACAGGAGAAATCAGGAAATTAAAATAAAGTATTAAAAAAGGCACACACAAAATAAAATATTCTAAAAAAATATAAACAGCCCAAATTTCAACTTTTAATCTTGCCCCAATGACCCTAAAACTTTACCACCTATAGATAAACGTCCGTGAAGGAAAAGTGACACATTTAAAAAAAACATACTTTAGCATTACCTTTCTAGTTAATTAAACTAAATTAATGATTTTTTTTACTATTATTATAAAAAAAATCGAATGTTAAACTTAGATGAAAATAAAGCCTGAAGGTGAAAAAAAGGTTAAATTATGGAGCGTGAGAAAGCAAAAGGAAAAGGTGCCTGGTCAGGAATGGGGGTAAATTGGTTAATGGTCAGGAACTGGTTAATCTTTTCCTGACATTTAATATTACTCTACATCATAATGTTCATAAGTTTGTATGGAGCTCATTCACTTTGCTTGCTTTGTCTGCGGCAAACAACCACTGTGAGTTACAGCTAGGACTTGCCACCTGTGGTAGGTATCAGAGATACAGTGGGAAAAATAAGTATTTGATATTTAATTAGACCTGTTTGAACTTGTTACCTGTATAAATGACACCTGTCCACACACACAACCAATTACACACAAACCTCTTCACTGTGGCCAATACCAAAGAGGACACCAGGGACAAAATTGTGACCTGCAAAAGGCTGGGATGGGCTACAGGACAAAAGGGAAGCAGCTTGGTGAAAAGGCAACAACTATTGGAACAATTATTAGAAAATGGTAGAAACACAAAATGACTGTCAATCTTCCTCGGTCTGGAGCTCCATGCAAGATCTTACCTTATGGTTTAAGAATGATTCTGAGGAAGGGCAGGAATCAGCCCAGAACTTCACGAGAGGACCTGGTCAATGACTTGAATAGAGCTGGGACTACAGTCTCAAAGATCACTGCTAGTAACTCACTACGCCGTCATGGATTAAATGCTGCAGAGCACGCAAGGTCCCCCTGCTCACTCTAGCACATGTCCAGGCCCGTTTGAAGTTTGCCAATGATCATCTGGATGAGTCAGAGAAAGAATGGGAGAAGGTCATGTGTTCAGATAAACCAAAAAATAGATCTTTTTGGTATCAACTCCACTTGTCGTGTTTGGAGGGGGAAGGAGGATGAGTACAACCCCAAGAACATCATCCCAACCGTGAGGCACGGGGGCGAAAACATCATACTTAGGGGACAAGACAACTGCCCCGCATTGAAGGGAGGATGAATTTATTGCAAGATTTTGGCCAACAACCTCCTTCCTTCAGTAAGACCATTGAAAATGAGTCATGGCTGGGTCTTTCAGCAGGACAATGATGGGAACCATACAGCCAGGGCAACTAAAGAGTGACACCATAAGAAGCATTTCAAGGTCCTGGAGTGGCTTAGTTAGTCTTCAGACCTGAATCCAACTGAAAATCTTTGGAGGGAGCTGAAACTGAATGTAGCCCAGCGACGGCCCTGAAACCTAAAAGATCTGGAGAAGATATGTATGGAAGAGTGGGCCAAAATCCCTGCTGCAGTGTGTAAAAACTTGGTCAAGAACTACAGGAAATGTTTGGCCTCTGTAATTGCAAACAAAGGTTTCTATACCAAATATTAAATTCTGTTTTTCTATTGTATCAAATTCTTATTTCATGCCATAAAATGCAAATTTATTATTTAAAGATCATACAATGTGATTTTCTGGATTTTTTTTAGATTCTGTCAGTCACAGTTAAAGTCCACCTACGATAAAAATCACAAACCCCTCCATTCTTTGTAAGTGGAAAAATTTGCAAATTCGCCAGTGTATCAAATACTTATTTTCCACACTGTAACTCTGATCCCAGACTTTTAATCTTGCACACTATTCTGGTCCCGATTGCCTTCCTGCTACAAGATTGTGCGGTGTTGACAGGTCGTTATGGCAGCTAGGTGCCTTATAAAAGCCTCCATGATTGCCATCTTGCTACTGCTTTTATACCCTGTCTTAGGCAGGATGTAATAGGAGAGCCATCATTATATACTGTTCTGCAATATAGTAATATTACAGAATAGTGTAGCAGCAATCTTGCCACCTAGTAGTCAAGTACCTTAGGCAGACTAAAAGTACAAGTAAGAAAAAGTAAAAAAAAAAAGTAAAATTCTGCCATTTTACTAACAGAAAAATAAAAGTTAAGGATAATTGGATTCACTGTGTCTGTAAAAGTTAAACCTGTCAAAATATAACATTGTTTATCCCATACGGTGAACACTGTAGAATAAAAAATTAAATGACATCCTGTGTCCCCAAGAAACTGGAATTAAAAATGACCAAAAAGTCACATGTATAGTAACATAGTAACATAAGGCTAAAAGTTTGGTATTATAGATACCTGCAAAATAAAGATAGCAAATCATTTTTGTCACAAAGTTAACTCTATAAAAAAAAAACCCCACAAATGGTACAACTGCGGTTTTTTTTTTTGGCCCACCCCACAAAGTATTTCTTTGGGTTTCCCAGTACATTATATGGTACGGTATGTGGTACCATTTAAGTTGACATCTTGTCCTGTAAGCCCATGTGCATCCATGTAGATACTCTTTGAAGGCAGGGGGGAAAAAACTAATACAACGTGAACAAAAATCGCTGTGACGGGAAGGGACTAAACTGATTTTTTTCTTTCTTATGCTGCAGAAATATGGGTAAACTGCAGGATAATCCACAACATTTGAGTTCTGTTGTTGCTATGATCTTCTCCAGTGAATTCAATGGGGAATAGCCACCACTAATCTATAATATTTACTGCAGGATCCAGGACAACCATTGTATGCATGTTGAGGCCATAACTTTATGGAAAACTGGTAATTTTTCCTGAAAATGTCAAACATAATGTAACGTAAAGATTAAAGAAAATTATGCAGATTATATAGATAAAGCAAGTCCTAACATTTAACACCAGAAACAGAAGCTGGAATCTGTAAATCACTTTCTATTCTGAGGACAGGAGATCCTTTGGGTCATGTACTTTGTACACATTTGGGCACATCCATCAAGGCAGTTGATGTCGTATATGCTTTATAACACATTTATTATGTGTTTTAGGCAATTTCTAGACACTTCTGCGCCTAGTCCGACAAAAGGGGTGTGGCTCCCTAAAAGGGAGAGGGGCCTAGTATCTGCCGCAGTTAGTGGCATACAGCAAGCCAGCTTAAAAATGGTGTAAAGTTAGACTAAATAGTTCTAACATGCACCAGATTTATTAACACTACCATTAAGGGCTAGTCTCGGTTTACACTAAAGGCCAAATGTATGAAAACTGTCTAGTTCTTAAATTCACTTTGTAGCCCATAGCAACCAATCAGAGCGCCCCTCTAATTTAATATAGTGCTCTGTAAGAATGAAAGGGGCGCTTTCATTGGTTGCTATGGGCAACAAAGTGAATTTTAGACCTAGACAATTTTCACACATGTGGCCCTAAGAGTTAGACAGTAATGATAAATCTACCTCAATGTACCAGAAAAAAAAATGTCCACACGGCAGTGGACAAATACCGGTCGGTTTACCCGGCCGGCATTTGTCCGGTTTTGCGGCCATCCCCACGGCCGCGGGAGGAGGGGAGGGGGGTGGAGGCTTTTCTCCGCCATGAGTGGAGAACAGCCCTCCCCCGCTTGCCATTTAGATGTTCATATTCCATCCGGAAACCGGACGGAAGAATGAACATGCTCAATGTTTTTTGAGCGGCCCGCGGGCGGAAAAACCGCCGGGCGGAAAACCCGTGCAGTGGGGACTGCTGCACGGGTTTTCCATAGAACACAAGTGTGCTAATTTTCGGCCGGTTTTTCAGGCGGTCTGAAAAACCGGCTGAAAAACTGACCGAAAACCCGTGCCGTGGGGACATGCCTTTACTGTGTCCAAAGGAGCTGCTCATCATGGCACATGTAAAAAGCAGTACAGGACATTTAATATTGCACTGTACTGTAGAGAGGTGCTACTAGACTGTCAGTTACTATATGCAACTCACTTATAAAGGGCTTTTCCAAGTAAAATATCCATGATAATTGGGCGGATCTGTGTCTGGAGTGTGGTATGTTAAAACCATACCCAATATACAATGTCCCATGAAGGACCATTGTGTGTTGAGAACATTGTACCTGAGGCCATTGTAACTTGAGGGACCACTTTTTTTTAAAAGCAATAAATAAATAAATAAATAAATCAAATGTACACTATTCTGCAGTTCTAAAACTGGCAGGGTGTAATAGTGGCAGTAAGATGGCAGGTCAGGGAACCTTCACTATGCTTCCTGCTGCCATGAATGCTAGCCAGCTCCATGCAGTTGTGTTGTGAGGATCCAACTGGGAGGTGGGAGGATCCCCCACCCTCCTATATAACTGCTTAAATGACGCAGTCACTTTAACTGCTGCACCTGAGTAGTTAAACCATCAGGATCATAGTTAAATCCAGTCCCAGCAGCTGAAGACAGATTCTGACTGCAACAAATACAGCATCCACCATGTATGCAGTGGGTTCAGCTCTTGTTCCCACTCCATACATATTTGCGCCTACCAATGTCATCCCAGCCCTGGCTCGCAGAAGTATAGCAGACTCATTAGTATATGGGTGCGTTTACATGGCAACGACTAAATATCGGTTGGAAATCCGGCCGCTGTATTGTCTTTTTCTTGGCACACAGGGGGGGTTGGCTTTTGTCTGAGGTTTGTGGATTCAAGACCTCCCCCTTCACACCCACATGTTCATGTTCTGCTCGAAAACCTGGCAGAAGAATGAACATGTTCTAAGTTTTTCGGACCGCCGGCAACGTAAAGAAATGCGTGCAGTGCAGACTGCTGAACGGATTTTCTATTAAAGTCTATGGGGGAGCGTTGCATGTCGGTTTTCAGACGGTTTGTAAAACCGCAAACCGTCTGAAAAACCGACCAATAACCTGTGCCGTGGGGACAAGCCCTACGTTTATAAGTATTCTGTCCACAGTATGGTGACAAAATTGCTTTAAAATGATCTCTGGTTGCTGTCTGCTCTGTAAATCAAATCTAGTAATTGTGTAGTTACGTGCAAGCGATCTAAATGCCCTAGTGACAAAATGTACAATATTTAACTCCTTAACAACCGCCCGCCGACTTTAGACGTCGGCTGGTGCGGGTCGTTCTTTCGTCAAACACCGGAGTTTGCGGCTCCCGGGCGCCACAGCTGCACTGAGATCGGGGCTGTATTACACAGCTCTGATCCCAGAGCATCCCCTGCAAGCACCGGGGAGCAAAGGAAACCTCCACAACCCGGTGCTTTAACCCTTTGATTGCGGCAGTGCGTTACCGCAGCGCAATCAAAGGGTTTCCCCTGCTCTGTCGGGTGATTGGAATATCCGGTCACCCGACAGAGCTTGGGGAACGGCTGCACAGTCAGCCCTGGCGACCTAGAGTGGCCCCAGAGCTGTCTGTGTACTAAGCCAGTGACCAGGATGCACTGGGTGCTGTCCTAATCACTGCCTGTGTCAGACTGACACAGATATAATGTATTAATGTTTCTTCTCCTCCTTCAATGGAATTTTAAAAAAAAAAAAAAAAAAAAAGTAAAAAAAAACACATAAAAAGTGTAAAAAAAAATAAAGAATAAAATAAAAATAAATATTTAATAAAAAATAATTGTGTATACATAACACACACACACAAAAAAACCTTCACATATTAGGTATCCACACGACCGTAATATCCTGTATTATTAACAAGTTATTAAGTGTGAAATGTGAATGGTGTAAAAAAAAAAATTGAAAAAAACTAAAAAAAAACTAAAAAAATTCTGCAATTATGTATAAGTGAACTTAAACTATTCCCCCATAAAGTACAACTTGTCTTGAATAAAAATAGGCCTCATACAACTGCATCATTGAAAAAAATTAAAAAGTTACAACTGTTGAAACGCAAGGAGACAAAAACTAAAAAAATGTTCTGGTCATTAACTACTTTTCAGGTGTTCGGCTTATGGGGTTAACAATAAGATTATATTATGGTTTAGCTATTTTTTTCTTTTTTTTCCTTTAGTGACCCTCAATTTCCTACGTTTCCAGCTCTGATTGTGAGCATATTCACTCTCTGTAGAGATGATGACATACACGCCAGAACTAACGTGATACAATTCATAGATTGATTCCATAGATTGGTACTGAGTTCACACCATAAATGAATTTGTATATCTAAGAGGTTGGCATGCGAATGCCATGCTTCAGTCTTTTGTATGAAAAAGGATGGCTATTAGCATAAGCCTAATACGTACATGCTAGTGAGCTATAAAACGAATGCAGGCTTTCTAAACTGATTGAAAGCAGATATAAAGTCTATGCTTTATGGCTACAAATGACTTGCCCATATGCATATTTAAGGCTTCATCATCCCCTGTAGTTCAGCTTTAAATGTGAACTGCTGAAATTAAGCTGATTCTGCTGTAACATCAAAAATTAGGGTTTTATCCACTAATATATGGTCAGACGGGAAATTTTCTGTGGGAGGGAGGCCGGATTACCACTTCTAATTATGATAGGAGATTTACTCTAAGTTGTGGAAGTGAAAGTCTTCTGGCCGACCTAGAGTTTAACAGAAAAAAAAAACAACTAAGAAAATGAGCACCCGAAAACAGAACGACTGATAGGAGCAAGGGGGATGGCAGACTGCATGCATTGTAAATCCCTGGCGAGCCGCTCTTACAACACATTTTCAGATTTGAGGTGTATCTGATGGCAGGTTGTCCTATGAGTACACAAAAAACATGACAGAAATGTATGATGATATTGATATCTGTCACTGCACCACAAACTACTTCAAAATGTGCACCTTTCTGACCATTTCCTGTTGCTTAAGTAAATAAGAAATAAAAAAAAATAATTAACTTCCTTGCAAATAGACTTGATTAAAGATTTCCTACCATATTATGTCTACAACTTTTATGCGGGTCTGCGTATCTGCATGGTTTCAGACCACGATCCAATCCTGTATAGTCTGATACTGCAGTCATACTCCCTTCCATCTGTCCCCTGCTGCTTGCTAACCTACTTAAAGGGATACTTACATTAGAAAGGAGCATTTTTGTTAAAACCCAATATTCCTGGACAATTTTTGTTTGAATTTTTTTTTATTTCTGTAGTCCTATTCAAACTAAAATTACATGTAAAATCTTTCCCTTTTCTAGCTGTGATAGTTAAGAGATAAACCTTCTGAATGGTGGGGCAGACCAATCTCACTTTACTGTAGATGCTGCTTTTCTCTATGTAGTCTCATGAATAGTAATTAATAAAAAAAGATCACTCTGTTGTTTTCTGGACAGGGATAGATAATGAGTAGACTAGAGTGACAGGGTAATGACAAGCAACAGATGAAAGAATAATCGGTTCATCTTTTTCTTGAATGGGGAGGTTTCCAGCTTTCTTCACGTTTATCAGGTCCTGCAGATAACACTTACACCTCTCAAATAAAGTCAGCGTGGAAGAGAACTGTCAAGGAATTCTCACTGCCTTGCTATCAGAGCTTACAGAGGGGAAGTCAGAGAGACAAATCAGGAGGTCATGTACATAGGAGAAAAGATTATATTAAAAAAACTACCCACCCAATTACCCCCCCCCCCCAAAAAAAAAAAAAATCCCTGTAATGGTCACATATTTCTTTTCAACATGTTAATTTAATTTTTATTTATGGAAATGCCCCTTTAAAGATATTTTTATAGGGTATGCCATAAATGTCTCATGGGTGCAGGTTCCACTTCTGGGATTCACACCTTTCTTGAGAATAGACACTTCAAACTTCTCTCTGTAGAATGAAGAGGTATCTGTGCATGCGTAGCACGCTCAGTTCTGTTCTATGGGGTGAATGAGTGTGCCAAGTTATATTTGAAATTCCCATTGAAATGAATAGAGTGTATAGCAGAGTATATCCTATTGATATAACATAAATGTCTATGATGGGAAAACCCATTTAATGTAAGAAGAATAAGATGACTGAAGGATCAGACTACACAGGTTTTTGTTGTAGTCTGTGACTATGGCTACAGATCAGTTTCCATAAAAGAGGCATTGCCAAGTCACGGTATAATGACATTATCTAGTCATGGTATAGTGGTATTATCCGGTAATGGTGTGGGGGCATTATTCAGTCACTTTTAGATGGCTTTATTCAGTCACATTATAGTGGCATTAATCAGTCATGGTAAAGTGGCATTATCCAGTGTCACGGATGCCCCTGTGACCACTGTCCCGGGTCGCAGGCGCGCCCTGCCTGCTCCCGCGGTGCCCGTCCGCAGTCGGGTTCAGGGTCCCCGGTCCCTGTTCCAGCGGCGTTCACTTACCCGGCCACGCTCCTGCTCAGCCTGTCTTCAGGTCCCGGCACGTGGCTCCGCCCCTAGGGCGCGCGGCCCGGCTGTTTGAAATTTAAAGGGGCAGTGCGCCGGTAATTGGTCATTGCCGGGCACTGCTCCTATTTAAGTCCAGCCTCTTCCTGCCGGCCCTCGCCGGATCCTTGGTGTATATTCCCATGGTGAAAGTGTTCCACAACGTTCCTGTCTTGCCTTAGCGTGTACCGACTCCCTGCTTACGTTTACCATCTACGAACCTTGCCGCCTGCCCTGACCTTCTGCTTGTCTACCGTCTACGAACCAGAGCCGCCTGTCCTGACCTCCTGCCTGTCTATTACCACGAGCCTGCCTGCCATTATTGTACCTCGCACTCTTGGCCGCCACCGCAGGCAAGCCCCGCCAGTGGTAGTGACCTGGTGGAAACCCGCCGCAGCAAGACCATGCCGCTTTGCGGCGGGCTCTGGTGAATACCGGGCCCCACTTAGATTCCACTCCCTGGTGTGAGCTTACGCCATCGCCTGCGGTGGTCCAGTGGATCCACCTCCAGACCGTAACAGTAGGATCCGGCCATGGATCCCGACAAGGTGCCGTTACCCAGCCTGGCGGATCTGACGACCGTCGTTGCTCGCCAGTCTCAGCAACTCGGTCAACAGGCGCAGCAACTCACCCAGCTATCCACCATGTTGCAGCAACTCGTCACCGTCTAGCAGCAGCAGCCTTCGCCAGCTCCTGTCCGGGAAAGCCCTGGCATGGGCTACACCTCTATGGGACAGAAACGATCCAGGGACGGTGGATCTACAGTCGTTTCTCAGCGAGTTCCGCAACGTATTTGAGGAACCAGCCCGTGCCTCCTCGGCTGAGACAGCCCTCCTAAACCTGTCTGTAGGAGACTACGCGGTACAGTTCCGCACCCTGGCCTCCGCACTGTCTTGGAACGAGGCCGCGTTGTGTGCTACCTTCAAGAAAGGGCTCTCAAGCCGAGTTAAGGACGTCCTGGCCGCTAGAGACCTTCCGTCTTCCCTCAGTGACCTGATCCGGTTAGCAACTCGCATTGACATCCGCTTCCTTGAACGGGAGGAAGAACTTCGGCAAGAGCATCTGTCAGCCCAACCACGCCGGTTTCCTCGCCTGGCACCGGTGTTCCAGAGGCCTCCCGCACCACAGCCGCCAACACCCACCGAGGAGCCCATGCAAATTGATTGGGCTCATCTTTCTGAACAGGAGTTGGCCCAGCGTCGGCAAAAGAACTTGTGCCTCTACTGTGGCAGCCCGGAGCATTTTCGGAGAAATTGCCCCAAGCGTCCCAAGCCTGCGGGAAACTTCCGCACCTAGGATCTGTGGGAGAGGCATTCCTAGGTGCAACCTCCTCCTCTCCACGCCTGTTGATGCCTGTGCAGGTCGTGTCAGAGACTGGCATCACGTTCCAAGTTCCGGCGTTTCTGGACTCAGGCTCCGCCGGGAACTTCATACACCAGTCTCTAGTGAAGCAGTATCGGCTTCCGGTGGTACGTCTGGAGAAACCGCTTGTCATCTCGTCCGTCAGCGGGGAGCTACTTAGCGACACCATCCAGTTGGTCACCAAGCCACTGTCCCTCCACGTGGGGGCGCTGCATAAGGAAGAAATCTCCTTCTACGTGTTGCCTCGCTCCTCGTCGGCGGTTCTCCTCGGACTCCCATGGCTGCGGCTCCACTCTCCTATCCTGGACTGGTCTACTGGAGAGGTGATTCGTTGGGGTCCCAACTGTCGGGGGCGCTGTTTGGTGGCACCTCGCCCGGTGCTTTCCTGCTCTCGCTCACCCCTCCGGGAGCCGCTGCCCGGCTGCCGCCCGAATACCTGGAGTACGCCGATGTGTTCTCTGAGAGACAAGCCGAGAGTTTGCCTCTGCATCGTCCATACGATTCCCCAATCGACTTATTGCCAGGCACCAGTCCTCCCCGAGGCCGAGTCTACCCTCTGTCGGTTCCTGAGACCCAAGCCATGTCCGAGTACATCCAGGAGAATCTCAGGCGAGGGTTTATCCGGAAGTCCTCGGGGTTCTTTTTCGTAAAGAAGAAGGACGGTACCTTACGGCCCTGCATAGACTACCAGGGTTTGAACAAGATCACGGTGAAGAACCGTTACCCTCTGCCGTTGATCACGGAACTGTTTGACCGCCTGCAGGGCGCAAAGATCTTCTCTAAGTTGGATCTGAGAGGGGCCTACAACTTGGTCCGAATTCGCAAGGGCGATGAATGGAAGACGGCCTTCAACACCAGGGACGGGCACTTTGAGTACCTGGTGATGCCCTTCGGACTGTGCAATGCTCCCGCCGTCTTTCAGGAGCTAGTGAATGACGTCTTCAGGGACCTCCTCCACACCTGCGTGGTGGTCTACCTTGATGACATCCTGGTGTTCTCTCCTGACCTCGAGACCCACCGCAGCCATGTTTGTCAGGTACTGAGACGTCTCCGGGAAAACCACCTGTACGCCAAGCTGGAGAAGTGCATCTTCCATCAGACCAGCCTTCCGTTTCTGGGGTACATCATCTCCGACCAAGGCCTACGGATGGATCCAGCAAAACTGTCTGCCATGTTGCAGTGGCCACGCCCAGTCGGGCTACGGGCTATCCAGCGATTCTTGGGCTTCTGCAACTACTATCGCCAGTTCATCCCTCACTTCTCTACGCTGGTGGCCCCAATAGAAGCTCTCACCAAGAAACAGGCAAATCCACGTAGCTGGCCGGTCGAGGCCGAGGAGGCGTTTCCCAAGCTCAAATCCGCCTTCTCTACGGCCTCTATCCTTGCACGTCCGGATTCTACGAAACCCTTCAAACTGGAGGTAGATGCCTCCTCTGTCGGAGCCGGAGCAGTTCTTACGCAAAAAGGGCCCACGGGTAAGACTGTAACGTGCGGCTTCTTCTCCAAGACCTTCTCATCTGCCGAGAGGAATTACACGATTGGCGACCAGGAGCTACTAGCCATAAAATTGGCACTGGAAGAATGGTGTTATCTGCTGGAGGGCGCCCGTTTTCCCATCCGTATCTATTCGGACCACAAGAACCTCCAATATCTGCAGACGGCTCAGCGACTTAACCCACGCCAGGCTAGGTGGTCGCTCTTCTTCTCACGGTTCGATTTTCAGATCCACTTCAGGCCAGCGGAGAAGAATGTGAGAGCTGACGCCCTCTCCCGTGCCTTCGACGTGGTGGGTGAGGATACTTCTCCCGAGCACATAATCCCACCAGAGAGCCTCATCTCGGCAGCGCCAGTGGACCTCCGGAAGGTTCCTCCGGGAAGGACTTATGTGTGACCTGCTCTCCGCAGACGTATCTTAAAATGGGGACATTACTCATTGGTGGCTGCCATCCCGGCGCCTCGAAGGACCTTCCACCTGATATCCGGTTCTATTGGTGGCCTGAGCTTGAAAGGGACGTTAAGGACTTCGTTTCGTCTTGTGACTCCTGTGCCCGCAACAAGACGCCACATCACAAGCTGGCAGGCCTACTTCAGCCACTCCCCATTCCAACTAAACCTTGGTCCAACATTTCCATGGACTTCGTAACAGACCTCCCTCCGTCGTCTGGCAACACCATTATTTGGGTGATAACGGACCGCTTCTCCAAGATGGCGCATTTCGTCCCGTTGCCAGGTCTGCCATCTGCCTCCCGCCTGGCGGAGCTATTCTTCCTTCATGTGTTCCGGCTGCATGGACTCCCTCAGCAAATTGTCTCAGACCGGGGAGTTCAATTTGTCTCCAAGTTTTGGCGAGCCCTGTGCAATCCACTTCAGGTCAAGCTCGACTTCTCCTCCGCCTATCACCCACAGACGAATGGCCAGGTGGAGAGGGTCAACCAGGTCTTGGGATGTTACCTTCGCCACTTCGTCTCGGCACGTCAAGATGATTGGTCCAACTTGCTGCCATGGGCGGAGTTTTCGTATAACTCCCTTGAGTCCGAGTCCACGGGTCTCTCTCCCTTCTACATTGTGTATGGCCTGCATCCCCGCCCTCCTCTCCCCCTGGCAACCTCCTCTGAGGTTTCGGCGGCGGACGCACTGGTTCAAGACATGAAGACCATCTGGTCCCAGACCCGTCAGTCGCTGCTCCACGCTCCTGAACGCATGAGGACTCAAGCAGATAAAAGAAGAATCCCTCCTCCGGTCTTCTCCCCAGGCGACAAGGTGTGGCTCTCGTCTAGATACGTCCGTCTAAAGATGCCTTCACATAAACTGGGACCCCGTTTTCTGGAACCCTTCGAGGTCATCAGCCGCATCCACCCGGTGTCATACAAACTCCGGCTCCCTCCTACGATGAGAATTCCCAACTTGTTTCACGTCTCCTTACTGAAACCCCTGGTCCTTAATCGTTTTTCCCAGAAGGACGTTCATCCTCCATCTGTGGCTGATTGCGCGCGAATGTCTTCGAGGTCCAAGTAATTCTGGGCATGAGGAGACTAGGGGAAAGCGATACTTCCTGGTGGACTGGAAGGGGTTCGGCCCCGAAGAGAGGTCCTGGGAGCCGGAGGAGAACATCCTGAACCGTAGCCTTATCCAGAGATTTCTCCAATCCAGTAAGAGAGGGGGGCCCAAGAGGGGGGGGCCTAAGGTGGGGGGTACTGTCACGGACGCCCCTGCGACCACTGTCCCGGGTCGCAGGCATGCCCGTGCCCCTGCTCCCAGCGGAGCCCCGTCTCGCACGTCGGGTTCGGGGTCCGCTCGTGTCCCTGGTCCAGCCGGCGGTCACTTACCCGGCCACGCTCCTGCTCAGCCTGTCTTCAGTTCCCGGCGCGTGGCTCCGCCCCTAGGGCGCGTGCGGCCCGGCTGTTTGAAATTTAAAGGGGCAGTGCGCTAGTAATTGGTCATTGACGGGCACAGCTCCTATTTAAGTCCGGCCACTTCCTGCAGGCCCTCGCCGGATCCTTGGTGTATATTCCCATGGTGAAAGTGTTCCAGAGCGTTCCTGTCTTGCCTTACTGTGTACCGACTCCCTGCTTACGTTAACCGTCTACGAACCTTTCCGCCTGCCCTGACCTCCTGCTTGTCTACCGTCTACGAACCAGAGCCGCCTTTCCTGACCTCCTGCCTGTATACGACCACGTGCTTGCCTGCCGTTACTGTACCTCGTACTCTTGGCTGCCACCGCAGGCAAGCCCCGCCAGTGGTAGTGACCTGGTGGAAACCCGCGCAGCAAGACCATCCCGCTTTGCGGCGGGCTCTGGTGAATACCAGGATCCACTTAGATTCCACTCCCTGGTGTGGGCTTACGCCATCGCCTGCGGTGGTCCAGTGGATCCACTCCAGACCGTAACATCCAGTCTTGGTTGGGGGCATTATTCAGTCACTGAATAGTAGCTCTATCCAGTTATAGTATAGTGGTATTATCCAGGTAAGGTATGGTGGTACTCTCTGTCACGGTATACTGGACTTATCCAAACATGGTGTAGTAGCTTTATCCTGTCCCAATAGAAGTGAAAGAGGCTCTGTACAACACTGAATAGTCTCTCAAAAGTTCTCCTTTGATAGATGAGACAAATAAGAGTTTGTCCAGATGGACCTAAGGAAGACAATACTTGGTCAGATGTGGAGAGGTAGTATTTACACCTAGGGACACCTCTCTTATGGAGCGTAGGTGGTGGAGTTTCCCGGACACAAAGGACAGCCCTGAATGAAGTGCTTGAAACTACCGCAGTAGAAGCAGAGATTCTTCTGGCGTCAGAGGGACCATTCTTGGTGAGACAAGTGGGCTCTTTCCACATGCATTGATTCCACTTGAGAGAACATTGCTGGAGGGAGTAGAGGCCTTTGGAACACTAGAGCAAGTTGAGGAAGTCTACGAGGTTGGACGGTTTCATGCTGTTGGTGGATCTCCAGTTGTCTCTCCACAAAACAGATGTCTATCCTAGTACATAAACTAATAAGTTCATCCAGAAAGGAGGGAAGATCTTGACCAGCCAACCTATCCTTGATTCTTGGTGCTTGTCCTTGACTGAGTGTTGCTACTAGAGCTTTGTTATTCCACGTGAGCTCGGACAAGAGTGTGAAAAATTGCACAGTGTATTGCCCGACCGTGGAGTCACTCTGGTGTAGGCGGAGCAGAGAATAAACAGCAGAAGATGTGTGTCCCGGCTCTTCAAATACATTTTGGAAAGTCTCTAAGAACAACTGGAGGTTGGTAGTTACCAGATCCCCTCGGTCCCAGAGAGGTGTGGCTCAGGCCAAGGTGTCACCCGACAGCAGACTTATAACAAATGCCACATTGGCTCACTCAGAGTGGAATTGGTTCGCCATCATCTCCATGTGGATGGTGCACTGACTCAAGAATGCCCTGCAGGTCTTGGGGTTCCCACCATAATGGGGTGGCAGGGAGAGACATAGCATAGGTCCTGCCAGTCCTGCCGGCACGAGAGGCGGCAGGAGCCGGACTTGCCAGAGGGGTTGGAGTAGATGCAGCTGGTTGTAGGTGGGCTGCTAGATTGTGCATGAGGTCCACAAAGTGGTCAATACTGGTAGTGGATCTAGTGGGCCACTAAAGCTGAGATGTCCTGGAATTCAGACAGGGGCAACCTGGTAGCATTCATGGCCAATCCGTACTGAAATGGTATAAGCCACATCAGGGAGCGGAGTCTAAGGAGCCTCTTGTTCTTTGTCACAGCCTGCCACAAAGCTGGTTGATCTTGTGCGGTAGGAGACTCCCAGGTTGCTACCTTTGACGTGACTTGCCTGCAGTGGCAGCGGGGGGCAACGTGGTACACAATCGGCAGGCAGATACACGGTCAGGGACAGGCAGAAAGATCAGGGCAGGTGGCAGGCAACATGGTCAGTATAAACAGGCAGGAAGATCTGGTACACGGAACAACTAAATAGCACAACACTCTCACCAACAGTAACTAAACAACACCAATGGATTGGCACAGGAAAGCAGGAAGTGCTGCAAGATGTAGGGTCAACGCCTGGCGATATCCAATCACCGGCGACCTGGTCCTTTAAATGTCACAAAGCCAGCACGCGCGCCCTGGGGAATGGGTACGCACACACCAGCACAGAGCAGAGGACCGCAGCGGATTATATCTCTACCAACCTACTGGGGGATATGTATACTTACCAACCTATTTGGGGACATTATATAACTCCCAACTTACTGGGGGGACCTATAAAACTACCAACCTACCTAGGGGAAATTATATACCTACCTACATACTGGGGCACCAATATGCCTACCAAACTACTGGGATCTCTATATAACTACAAAATTACTAGAAGGACCAATATACCTACCTACATACTGGGGGACCGATATACCTTCCAACCTATTGGGGGAACCTACCAATGCACTGAGGGGAACAATACATTTACCAACCTACTGGGGCCCTTTACCTACCAACCTACTGGGGAACCCTATACATCTATCAACCTACTGGGGGGCCTATACACCTACCAATCTACTATGGAAACTATATACCTACCTACTGGGCTAACCTATATACCTACCAAGTTAGGCTATTTACCAACCACTGTTGGACTCTATATACCTATCAACCTATTGAGGGTCCTATATAACTACTAACTTACTGGGAGGCACTACATACCTACCAACTTACTAGGGTGACCTATGTACGGGGAGACCTATATACCTACAAACTTACTGGGGGGCCTCTACATACCTACCAACTTATTGGGGGGCCTATATACCTACCAACTTACTGGTGGCCCTGTATACCGACCAACTTACTGAGGGAACCTATATACCTTCCAACCTTCTTTGGTACCTATAGATGTACCAACCTACTAGGGGCCCCATACACTTCCAACCTACTGGGAGACCCTATACAGTGGGGAAAAAAAGTAATTAGTCAGCCACCAATTGTGCAAGTTCTTCCACTTAAAAAGATGAGAGAGACCTGTAATTGACATCAGGTAGACCTCAACTATGAAGACAAAATGAGAAAATAAATCCACAAAATCACATCGTCTGATTTGGAAAGAATTTTTGCAAATTATGGTGGAAAATAAGATTTGGTCAATAACAAAAGTTCATCTCAATACTTTGTTATATATCCTTTGTTGGCAATGACAGTGGTCAATTGATTTCTGTAATTTTTTCTCAGGTTCGCACACACTGTTGCTGGTATATTGGTCCATTCCTCCATGCAGAGCTCCTTTAGAGCAGTGATGTTTTGGGGCTGGGCAACATGGACTTTCAACTCCCTCCAAAGGTTTTCTATGGGGTTGAGATATGGGGTTGGTTAGGCCACTCCAGGACCTTGAAATGCTTCTTACGAAGCCACTCCTTCGTTTCCCTGGCGGTGTGCTTGGGATCATTGTAATGCTGAAAGACCCAGCTATGTTTCATCTTCAATGCCCTTGTTGATGGAGGGAGTTTTGCACTCAAAATCTCACGATACATGGCCCCATTCATTCTTTCATGTACAGGGAACAGTCATTCTGGTCCTTTTCAGAGAAACACCCCCAAAGCATGATGTTGCCCCCCCCAAACCTTCACATTGGGTATGGTTTTTCTTTGAATGCAACTCAGCATACTCTCCTCCCCCAAACACGACAAGTTGGGTGTTTCCACCAAACAGTTCTACTTTGGTTTCATCGACCATATAAACATTCTCCAATACTCTTCTGGATCATCCAAATGCTCTCTAGCACACTTCAGATGGGCCCGGACAGGGGGAGATGTCTGGCACTGAGGTCTGGCAAGGATCTGAGTCCCTGGTGGCGTAGTGTGTTACTGATGGTAGCCTTTGTGGACACTGTGTTCCGCTCACCTAGCTTGTGAACAAGCTCCGGGGAAAGGAGAAAGGACAAAGAAACAGCGCGCAATGTGAAGGAGAGTTTCAGGTGAACACTTACTAAGATATCAAAAGAAGTGCTCACCTGATTGAACTGTACTTTGTACGGTACAGCTCGCTGAATTGCGTTCCCCGTGTGGGACTAGTTGGGATGCAGCTCCAGCACAGCACCTGCTGAGCGGCCACGTGGGATGCCGAAGGTAGGTAAAAAAACAGAGTAGCGAGTCTCCTGTTTATGAGAAACAGCTCCGGGCCGTGCAGTTAGAGCGCAAACCTTTTCAGATGGAGGCGATCCACAACATAGGTGTATAGAGTTGGATTAAGTGATGAAATTTTATTGGAACATGACGTGTTTCGTTGGACATTCAAACCAGCTTACTAAGATGTTCCTCAGTTCTAAGGAAGATGGTTTGAATGTCCATCGAAACGCGTCATGTTCCAATAAGATGTCATCACTTAATCCACCTCTATACACCTATGTCGTGGATCGTCTCCATCTCAAAAGGTTTGTGCTCTAACTGCACGGCCAGGAGCTATTTCTCCTAAACAGGAGACTCGCTACGCTGTTTTTTTTTTATGGTAGCCTTTGTTACATTGGTCCCAGCTCTCTGTAAGTCATTCACTAGGTCCCCCGTGTGGTTCTGGGATTTTTGCTCACAGTTCTTGTGATCATTTTGACCCCACGGTGTGAGATCTTGCGTGGAGCCCCAGATCGAGGGAAATTATCAGTGGCCTTGTATGTCTTTTTCTAATTTCTAAAAAAAATTCTAAATTTTTCTAATTTTTTCTGATGTCCATTTTCAAATTATTGCTCCCACAGTTGATTTCTTCACACCAAGCTGCTTGCCTATTGCAGTTTCAGTCTTCCCAGTCTGGTGCAGGGCTACAATTTTGTTTCTGGTGTCCTTTAACAGATCTTTGGTCTTCATCATAGTGGAGTTTGGAGTGTAACTGTTTGAGGTTGTGGACAGGTGTCTTTTATACTGATAACAAGTTCAAACAAGTGCCATTACTACAGGTAATGAGTGGAGGAAAGATGAGCCTCTTAAAGGGGTTGTTTCACTACAAGGATTGCTTTTTTATGTTAAAGATCTTGCAAATACAAGTCACTTTCCAATTTATGTCCATTAACAGTGTCCTACCTATTCTGAGATATCCCATCTTGTATGGGCTGCATCAGCTCCTCACGTCACTATAGCTACAGACCTGTTCACTCTCTCATGATAGGCTGCCAGCAGTGGTTGCTATAGCTACAGACCAGGTTTTACTGCAGCCTTGTAGAAGACAGTAAACACATCCCTGAATTCAAAGTGCAACCAAGAAAACAGGACTGAGGCAAGATGAATCAATGTAGTGAGACAACCCCTTTAAAGAAGAAGTTACATGTCTGTGAGAGCCAGAAATCTTGCTTATTTGTAGATGACCAAATACTTATTTTCCACCATAATTTGCAAATAAATTATTTCCAAATCAGACAATGTGATTTTGTGGATTTGTTTTCTCATTTTGTCTCTCATAGATGAGGTCTATCTACACTACCGTTCAAAAGTTTGGGGTCACTTAGAAATTTCCTTAATTTTGAAAGAAAAGCACAGTTTTTTTCAATGAAGCTAACAGGATAAGATCCAAAAAGGAAATGGATCTTGAATCAAAAAAATCCCAAAAACTGGTTGGTGAGATGATCAGGGCTCCTCGGAACTGTTCTCAGGAGTCAGACTTCATATAGAAGATTGATAATATTTGTGATAGACTTAAAGGGGTTATCTCACTACATCAATTCATCTGACCTCAGTCCCGGTTTCATTTTTGAATCCAGGGATGTTTACTGGCTTCTACTGTCCTGCAGTAGAAGCCAGGTCTGTAGCTATAGTGACCAGGGCTGGCAGCCTATCAGGAGAGATCGAACAGGTCTGTAACTATAGTGACCTGAGGAGCTGATGCAGCCCATACAGGAAGGGATATCTAGGAATAGGTAGGACACTGTTAATGTACATATATTGCAAAGTGACTTTTTTTGTAAGATCTTTAACATAAAAAGCAATCCTTGGAGTGAGACAACCCCTTTAAATCCACACAATATCTCTCTTTGTATCTTGCTCGTGCTTGTAACATTGTTCCTACTATCAATACGAAACTCTACTGTATGATAATAACAAGAAAAATGATACTGCTACGGTTATCTGCAACCATCAACTTCCTATAACATTTTCTTCTACGTATATTGTAGAGTATAGTCAAGTATGTAAAATTGTACGAAAATACTTGCCTGTCCTGTCTGCGGACCTCTCTCCATAGTGTTTTACAATCAGGATGCCGTTATGTAGCACATCGATACTTTCCCCCAGTTTGTATTTGCATAAACAACATAAAACTGCAACTTGGTTGCATTTCCCAGGTACTTTATTCCATGTGTTATTCCATTTGTCTTTGCTGTTGCTATGTGACAGTATCTTCTCAGGTCTTGTCTTTTTCTATTGAGTTTGTACACAAAACAGTATATTAATAAGGGCTTGGTCACACGGCGTTGTCACTCCGTGTTACAAGCGCTTTTTAGATCCGTCTGGGTCCGACAGGACGGACCCAGAGACGGATCTAACAATTAGCAGTGAGATTATCACTGCGGGCTATGAGGAAGACGCAGCGGCGTTCACATGAGAGATCACCGCTGCGTGTTTCCCTTCTGCCTGTCGCCTCCGTCTTTGAACTGACATGCAATTCTTTCAAAGACGTAGCCGGGGAACACGCAGCGGCGATCTCTCATGTGAGCGCCGCTGCGTCTTCCTCATAGCCCCCAGTGATAATCTCACTGCTAATTGTTTAAATCCGTCTCTGGGTCTGTCCCAGAGACGGATCTAAAAAGCGGATGTGAACACGGGGTTAAAACGCCGTGTGAACAAGCCCTAGCTGTAACAAGAAATATGTTATTTACATCATATCCTTTACTACCTGCCAGTTATAGTACATAGGATGTATCACCCAATCCCTAAAAGCCCACATCAGAAAGCACTTGTCAGATATCCAACATTCTGAGACGAGGAGTTTCTCAGCTGCTTCTCTTCATTTTTTTTAAGTACACTCAAGTAACACTTCCAGCTTCAAAGTGCAGGGATTGGAGCTGTTTCCTTATAAAACCCCGGTAAGGGTTAAAAATTGCCCCGGAATAATTAACTTTTGCCTTTCTGCGGGGTTTTTTTTGGGGTGGGGTTTTACCCGGGGTAAGGGGGTTTAATTTTGGGGAGGATATTTAGTTGGTAATTTGTTTTAAAATTGGGGGGGAATATTGTTTTTCCCCGGGGGGGATTTTTTTTTGGGGGGGTGTTATTAATGTTTTGGGGGGGTTGTAGGGGTGGGGGAAAATTTTTGGGGGGGGTTTGATTTTTCTATTATTTTGGTAAAAAACGTAATTTTTAATTGGGGGGGGGTTTGTACTTAGGGTTTTTAAGTGGGTTTTACAAGGGGGGGTTTTTGGATGGGGGTTGGGGGGAAGGAGGCCCCGGGAGGGATTTAAAAATTTTGGGGGGGGCTTTTTGAGTTAAATTTTTATGGGGTTGGAGGAAAAAAGGGGGGGGTATTAATTTGGAAGGGGGGGATAGTGGGGGTTTTTCTGGGGGGGGTGGGGGTTTGAAGGGGGGAAAAGGGGAATTTTTAAAAGGAGGGGGGAAAAGGGGGAGGGGGTTTCCAAGGGGAGGGTGGGGGGTTTTTTTGGGGGGGGGAAATTTAATTAAATTTTTTGGGGGGATTTTTGGGTTTTGGGATAGTGGGGGAGGGTTTAAAAAAGGGGGGGTAACAAGGGATTTTTTAAAATTTTGGGGGGTGGAAAGTTAGGGTGAAAAAAAAATTTGGGGAAAATTTACTAATAAACACCCCCGGGGTTATAATTTTAAAGGAAAATGTTACTTTTTTTAAAACCCACTCAAAACCCCCTTTCGGTTTTCCAACATTAGGGGGAAAAAGGGGGTTTTACCCCAAGGCCCTTAATTTTTTTTTAAAGGGGGTCCCCCCAAGAAAACCCCCCCTTTGTCCCCAAAGGCCCCCTTTTTCCACCCCCCCAGGGGGGAGACTATCAAAGGAAGTTGTTACGTAGAGAAGCATATTACATGATATTATTTGCCAATTGACAACCTAGGAGTCTTAATGAAAGTTTTGGATTTTTTTTTGGCATTATTAAAACTTTTTTAATCAGGTACACTTTTTTTCATTTTCTATTGGTCATTTTAAAGGGGGTTGTTTTCACTACAAGGATTGTTTTTAAAAGGGTTTAAAATCTTGCAAAAACAAGCACTTTTGAAATTTGGGGTGTCCATTAACAGTGTCCTAACCTTTCCTAATACCCCCTTCTTGTATGGCTGCATCAGCTCCTCGGGCCCACTAAAACTACAGCCCCCTTTTTGATCTCTCCATAGGCCCGGCCACGGGGGTTTTGCATAGCTTCAACCTGTTTCTACGGGCAGGCCTAGTAAAAGCCTTAAAACACCCCCCAAATTTCCCAAAATAAACCAAGAAAACAGGACTGGGGGAAAAAATAATAAATTGTATGAAAAACCCCCTTTAAGTTTTTATGATGTCATCAGGGCCTCTGGTAGGCCTTAGAAAGGGGCTAAAAGTAAACCCTTTAAACGGTGGGGAAGGTGCTTTTTGTTGAAACCTTTTTGAAGCCCCTTTCGTTTTTTTAATAATCTAAAGTTTTTACAGGAAAGTGGACTTTTTCTTTTTAAAATTTACATTTTGGGGTGTTTTTTCTTTTTACTCATTTTTCCCGGAAATTCCTGGAATTTGGGCGGGTGGGGCGGGACTTCTGTGCACAAATTTATGATTTGGCATAAAAAGCTTTTGTAAACCCACCCTTTTGGGAGAAAAACGTAACACCTGGATGTTTTAGTACCCTGGCAAGGCCCGTGGTGCAAACCATCTCTCGGAATCTCCGCTTCTTCTAAACTTCTTAGATATTTTTGGGACAAAAACCTGATGTATGTTTTGGATCATTGTCTTGCTATTATATGAACCCTTGACCAATTAGATGTAAACCGAAGGGCATAGGTACATTCACACGGTGTAAATTTGGTGCTGAAAATATCAGCGGTGAAACTAGGCGCCTGCCTATGTGGAATTCAGACACCAAAAAAACCTTTGTTTTTAGGAAAAAAAAAAATTTCTGCCCCTACCCTTTTTTGCATTCACCAGGGCAACAACACAAAAAATTTTCCGTCCTCCCTGTGTTTAAATTTTTGCAAAATGCAAAGGCGGGAAAAAAAAAAACTTGGGAATAACTTTGAAAAATAAAGTTGAAAAACCAACACACCATTGTTTTTCTTTTGAAATTCTCAATAATTTGATTTTTAATAAACCCTTTTTCCACATTGGAAAAAAATAAAGTTGGGTCCAAAGGGGAAAAATTCAAAAAGGCCCCAGGGGCAACACCCTTTTTCAAAAGATTTTTCCCCCCCCAAACTAATGTGCCACAAACAGGAATTGATATCACCAACCATTCCCCTTTTAAATAATGTACCAGTAGACGGCCCTGAAAAAATCTATTTAGCCAATTTTCCTTTCTTACTTCATAATTTAGTTAATAAAATGTACATTTTACATATCAAAACCAAAGTGTGAGCTTTAGCCGTGGGAATGTTTACTTTTAATATTAATTAACCCCTCCTGACAGTCCGGGCCCAAAAAAATTTGGGTTTTCTTTTTTTTCTGCCCGGCCCTTTCCCAAAGCCATAACTTTTTTGGGTTTTTTTCTCCCCAGATAACAAATGAGGGCTGATTTTTTGAGCAAGATGAAAAATTTTTTTTTGGGACCACTGACAAAAACCCTAGAATTTTTCGGAAACGAAACAAATTCTAAGTGGGGGGGAAATGTTTAAAAAAACCCTATTGGCCCCCGTTTTCGGGGTTTTTTTTTGTATTTCGTTCACTCTTCGGTTTAAATGATGTGTTTTTCTTATTCGCCCCCCCCCCCCTTGGGGTTTAATTCCCCCAGTAAAAGAATAGGAAGGGGTTTTTAATGTTTTTTTGGTTTTTAAAAAAAACAAATATTCTCTATTAAAATTCGCACTGCAGCACCAATTTGCGACAAATTTAAAAACCCTTTTTTTTACTTTTTACCAAAAAACCTGACGAGGGTGCATTTTTTGGGGGGCGAATTGTATTTTTTAGTGGGACCAAATTTGGGGTACTTTTGACTTTTTGACACTTTTTTTTCCCCAAATTTTTGGGTTTTGAAAAAGACCAAAAATCCATAAACTTGTGATTGGAATTTTTTTTCCCCTATGGGGATCAGCATAAAGGGGTAAATTATATTATACTTTTTTAAAAGGGAACATTTTGGGACCAAAAAACCAAAATTTTGGGGGAACTTTAATTTTTTTTTTTTGAAAATGGAAAAAGGGGAGGGATTTGAACATTTAGGGGCCCCAGCAAAAAAGTGATTTTTAAAACCAAACAGGACATACATGGGCCCTTTTTTTTTTACACTATTTTTTGTTCCTAAGAGTGCTTTAAACCCAAAATGGAAAAGGGGCGTTTTAAAAACATTTTTCTAAGTATAAGCAATGCAGGAGGGTGTACACAGATGGAGGTTTTTCACAGGCAGGAGGTAATAGAAACCCAAACACGGCAGTTATGAAAACCTTCATAAGCTTCCAGCTACCATGTTAAGGGGTCGGCACCTGACGAACCGCGCGGGTTGGAAAAAGCACCATTTCCATCATTTAGACCCCCCGGGCTGTAAAAGGCCAAAGTTCTAAGGGTAAAAAAGGGGAAATGAGCCCGCCCCTTCCCGCTGTTTGTCAGGTGTCAACTGCAATTTGCGATATTTACCACCTCTGGAAAGGGCCCCCTAAATAGGACCTTACTGACATCAAGAAGTTTCCCATACACAAAGTGTTTGGGAAAAGGTTTTTTTTAAGGGGCTTTCAACAGCCAGGGTTTTTGGGGATTAAACCCGCCCCAAAAAAAACTGGGCCCTTTTTTTTCCCCAAGCTCTTTCACTTATCTAAACTGTTTTAAAGTGATAATCAATTTGTGGGGTTGAAAAACCCCAAAAAATTTAAACACAGTCATGATTACTAAGGAAAATTTTCCCCTTGCGGGTTTTCCGGGCCCCAAAACCTCGTCCAAACCTTGCCCCAAACGCCCCCAGTTTATTTCAAGGTTTTCCAAAGGGGAAAACCCCGTTTTCTTTCAAATGGGACGGTTTTTTCCGCAGCTTTTGGGCAGCGGCCTTCTGGGCGGGTTTGAGAAGGGATCCTGGCAAATTCTTGCAGCAAATCTTCGGACGGGGGTCCGCACGGTGGCGGGGTTTTTTGCGTTGCTTTTCAGCGCGGGTTTGGGGCTGGGTTTGGCCCGGGTTTGGGACCGGGTTTTTTTCCGCCATTAATTTTTATGGGAAAATCCCGCCGCAAACTGCCCCAAAACCAAAGCCCCAACCGAACCGCGACCGGGGCTGAACCCCAAAGCTGATAAACCCCTCGGGGGACGCGAGTTTGAAAGGGAAGTTTGGGCAAGGTTTTTTGGCCGCCAACGCGCCTTTAAGCCCGGGCCCCAAAACCCCCCGGGGCCCAAATTCCCCCTGTGTGAACATGCCCTACATGAAACACCTTTTCGAACAATTTTAAAACAAATGAAAGAAGCTGGGTGGAAAGAAGGGAGTTTTAATTGGAGCGCAGTAAAAACTGCACCCCAAAAAGGGATTTTGTGAAAAACGACCTAAATGAATAACAGTTCTTCCTTTTTTATTGGGGGTTTTTATCACTTGTTTTTAATAGAAATACTTTAACCAACAAAAAGAAAAACTTTTAGAATTTTGAAATTTAAAAACAACCAAAATAAATTTTAAATTTAATTTAAAGAAAACAAATAAAAATTAAATGAACAAATATACAAAAATAAACTATTTCTGCCCCAGCGTTAGACAAAAACCCCTAACTTTGACAAAACAAAAAAAGTCCAATATATCACAATGGCACCTGCTGTTTGATTAATTTGACAACCATTAGTTGGGGTTTAAAGGGGCTTTTACATGGACAATTTTTTGGGCAATTTTTTTTTTCGCTTTTTTTTGAAGAAAAAGTACAAAAATTAAAGGTTTTGTCTCCCTACCAAATTTTTTAAGGTGATGAATGAAATACTCTTTTCCCCTTCCGTTCAAAACTGACTTGGGAAAATTTTCAAAGCTCCAGGGGGGGTCCACCCTGTGCTTTAGTTGGGTAATTAGAACAAATCACTCAGAAGCTTTTTAAACACTAAAAACTTTTTATCTGATCCCTCAAACAAAAGCCCCAATTTTAAATGCTGTTTACTTGGAAAAAACAAGCTTTTTTCTGGGCCCGCAGGACAGAGGCCCCAAACCCGTGGGATGACTCATTTACTGCTTCCATAGAACAAAAAGCAAGGGGGAGAATTGGGTTTCATTTTGGGTTTCTGAGGGGAAAGAAACACCATTAAGGGCATAAATTTACTTTTATCTTTCCCTTTAAAGGGAAAAAAGATAAAAAGGGGAAATATTGGAAAATGTCTTTATTTTGTGTCCCCAATTTGAAAGCTAATTTTTTGTAGTGAGACCCCCCCTTTAATTGTTTTGCCTTTTTTCCCCAAAAAAAAAAAAAAAAAAAAACCACCAGAAAAAAAAACCCCCGTTTGGGAAAACACCTTAATTTCTACACCAGCAATTTGGTACATTTTTCAGTGTAGCATGTCCCTGTATGGCTCCACCCCTTTATACAAAGCCCCACCCATGTTCAGCTAAGCCATGCCTCTGTGTCAGAGAGAATGCAAAAAAGTATCCATTATAAATATGTGTGTGACAAAAATGTGCCTCTTTTTGGTGCATTTAAAGACACTTTTCTGGCACAACCACAATAGTAAATGTGGGCCAATATTACTATATTTTAAGAACTCATAGGATTGTATAGTACTTGCACACTGTAGGTACACAGTTGGGCAGATTTATCAAGGCATTTGCACCAGAATTCTGGCTCAATTTGCACCAAAAATAATGTCTTACAAGCTTTTCACCACATTTACCATGTATTTTACACAGTTTCAGACGCTTCTGCGCCTTGTCCGACAGAGGGGCGTGACCTCGTAAAAGGGGTATGGCTTAGCTGAAAAGGGGGCATGGCTTAATGCGTCAAAAATGCGCTGCAGTTTTGTTGCAGTTTCTGTCGTAAAAAGTAAGCCAAGTTATAATTGGTACAAACTTAGACTAGACAGTTCTAACCTGCGTCAGATTTATCAACACTGTGAAAAATGTGGCAAATTGTAAGTCTGTCTAGTCTAACTTTACGTTGTCCAAGAGTAAGACACTATTGATAAATCTGTCCCAGTGCCTTTTGCCAACTGAATAGTCTACATGGCAGTGTTTCAATCCCGTTCATTCCCCTGAAACTGATATCTCTTATTGGTACCTGACAAAATACCTGATTAATTAGATTTCTGTTTCCTCCACAGCCAAGAATAAATTGTAATTGTCAAAAGCAAACCATAAATCCAAGCAATTCAAATTACAATTATCCTAAATGAAAGTTATTATTTTGCTAATCCCAGGAACAGCTTGCAAAGGGAGATTTGGGTCTTTCTTTAATAATGTAAAGTTAATACGTAGTCCTCTTGTAATTATCTTTATCAGAAGGCCCTTGTTTAATCTGCATGTTTAGCAGAAAAGGACCAAATCAAAAAGAGATCTGCTTTAAAGCAGTTGATGTAAGCTGTTTGTAAGTCGTTTGCATAAACAGATGAAGCATGGAATTGCAATCCAGGTGCAGAAATGGAAATCACATAAACTGATGTGGTTAGGACACGTCTAAGGTCATGTAACAAATTCTTCCTATTTCGTTCTCAAGTGAGAACACATGGCACAAGACTGCTGCTCTCTGCCGCCGACCATAATGATTTCATCTGGGGTGATTTCAGTGCAAGTAGAGTAAGCTTAAATCTGCATGTAAGGACTGAGA
The DNA here is from genome assembly GCA_025379985.1 of Phyllomedusa bahiana. Classification (NCBI taxonomy): domain Eukaryota; kingdom Metazoa; phylum Chordata; class Amphibia; order Anura; family Hylidae; genus Phyllomedusa; species Phyllomedusa bahiana. The sequence continues at coordinate 75,020 of JAODAL010006664.1, forward strand.
TCAGTCACTTCCTATAGGATATACATCATGTACACTTCAGACTACCACTAATATTATTGCTAGTTTAAAAAAACCATAGAAAATCGCACATGCGTAGAAAGTAAGAACTACCTCAAATAAAAAGACTTGTACTTCGGCGCTGCAGACAACTAAATTCGCCCAAAGTCATCCCGCTTAGGTATATACATGTCTGGCTTAGCGTATTTCATTTATTAAGAAAATATGGCTTTTCTTCTTCTAAACCCTAGTGGTCAGGTAATATATTCTGTTATTATATTTTATTGGATTTATTGGGTTATTATTATAACCATAAAAATCACATTATGGTGATTATACTTAATATGCTAGCCTAATGATAAATAGATAGATAAATAAATAATAAGCATAATTTAATTTATTAGTTATTTAGTACATAATAATAAACCCTTTCTCTATATAATTAGGTTACAGATAATATAATTGATACCTTATTGTATAATTGACATTGGATCTACGATTTACTAATCTCTAAGTGAATTTCACAAGAATTTTTTTTTCATTGGTTTTAGGCTAGGCAAACATCATTATAATTGTGCACAGTGATTGTGCCATCCTATTTACTGATACTATATGCATTATATACTATTAGAAATAAGTTTATATTATAACATAGCTATTACAACGATTATATTATGAAATTAATAATATATTTCATCTATATTCAACTTAAGATAGATGAGCCTTCCGTTAAATTACATGTGGACTCATTTGCATTATTATATTAATATAAAGACATTTATACCCAGTTTCATGTTATCACTATATACTACGCTTTATGTCTATATTAACTATCATGTATTCATGTGTAATTTATAATATAGTATAAGTTTATATACTATATATATACTAATATAAAACTATTCATGTTATAGTAAGTGGTTGTATATATATATACAAGTATATATCTTTTGTGTATATATATACACTAATCACAACACACGAATTATATATAATATAATTTTTTTTTTTGCATATAAATAGTGATGGCAATTGAAACCGACATTGTAAAGGTTAAAGAAGGTTTCGTTATCTAGTAATATAAGAGAATTTTATTTTTAATGTTTGGAATACACTGCGAGTTAAATATAAAATACAGCTAAATAGTTTACTATAAATATTTCTTATTTAGCTATATTGTATTGTTATTTACCAAGCTATTCTGTTACAGACACATCTTTAAACTGAAGATCAAAGTTATTGTATTACTTTACTCGTGTCTTGGCAATATTTGATGTTTTAATAGGAGTTATTATGAATAGACTAAATAAGAGTGTATTTATTTACCTTTAAAAACAGGATAAATTCTGGGACAGAGTGTATAGATTATAAAAGAACAATACTAATTCACTTTATAATCTCTGTTTTCCCTGATACTCGCACAAGACTGAGGAGCGCAGGAAATTGTGACGCTGTGTAATCTTTTCTGAAAGATGTGTGTCTCTGCCCACTGGGATTGCCCACTTTGTGCTTAAAATGCCTGGCTCTATTTTCAGGTTGGAAATATGCCCCTGGCCGAAAAGGATCGGGCGCCCGAGCAAGATAACAGCATTGCCTTTGGTTCAGTTTGCATCGGCAGAGACTTCATGTGATGTGGCTCAGCGCCTTCTCATGTAACTCCTCACGTATGCACATGTGCTTTGAATTTACTTTTTAAATAATTTCTACATTAAGTAGCATACAGGCATGAACTATTTTTGGTTTGTTCACATCCTTTGCCAAACCACACAAATTATTGTTGTTGTTATTATTTATTTTTACCCTATTTTTCCCAAAATTTTTTAGAAAAATTTGGGAAAAGGAAAGGTATGGAAACAGTCATAAACATGATTGAAATTTTTGTGTTTAATTTTGATGATATTCTGGGATCAAACATCCTTTACAAAAATGTTTAAAATGGGTGCCGCTACTAGGTCCCACACAGCACAGGACAAAAAACTCTTCGGAGACCAAAACCTGAAAACAGCATTGAACCTCAGTATTTTGTCAGTTTTTTGTCCAAAGCAGCTAGGTTTTTTGGGGGTTTAAAATTTTTTTTTTTTTTGGGTTTTTTACCCTTTTTTTTTGGGGGCGGTTTTTTTGGGAGCTTTTTTTAAAAAATTGGGAAAATTATATACCTTGTTTAACACCCCTTGGGGGGAGAACCTTTCCAAAAAACCGCGGGCAAAAAAGGGACAGAAAAAACGGCCGGGCGGGTTTTCATTTGCCCTTTAATTTGTAAATTTTTTGCTGGACTCAGCAGTTGCTAAAACTGGGTGGGGGCCCCAAAAAAAAAAAGGGAGAAAAAACGACCCGTGTTTGATACAGGGGGATTTTTGTATTTTATTTTTTTCATTTTCAAAATACTAAAATTTTGCTGGGAAAATCTGATGGGAAAAACCTTTTCTGCGTTTGACACAGCCTTTTGGGGCTGGTTTGTCATCTTCTGTCCCCCATAAAATTTTAAATTTTTCTTTGCAGATAGTTTTTTGCTGACCCCCGCAGACACTGAAAACTTTAGTTTTTATACACCATTCTAAGGCATATTCAAAAGGGTGGAAGGACTAGAGTATATTTCCCATTTGTTTTTTCTGATATTTTGTAGGACTTCCCTTTAAAAAATGTTTTAAAAGGGGTAAAAAAGCCATAGTAATTTTACAGGGGCCATTAAAAAAATTGTGGACCAAAATTAAAAAAGTGGGAAATTTTGTATAGCATTTTAAAATTGCCAGTTTAAAAGGGGTAAATTCCAACCCCCCCGATGGTCTCTGATGAGATATTGGGCACTTAAAAGACCCCCGGAATTTCTCCCTTTGCCCCCCACTTTTAGGAAAAAAAAGAAGGGACACTGCTGCTGAATTCATTGTAATGGAACTGACAGAGAAAAGGCCCCAGGGATAGACTTTTTTTAAAACCCTTACCAGCAAAAGAGCAGGGAAGGGGCCCCGCAAAGACCATTTTAAATGCACTAAAACTGAGGAAATTTTAAAAACCCTAGGTTTTTTGTGAAAAGGTGGAAGGGCCCCAGCCCATTTTTGAACCCCAAAAAATTAAAAATTATTTAACCCCAAAAATTTACATTTATCTCCCTTTTAAAATAGAATAATGGGAGTCTTTTTTACTCCCTTTTTTTTTTTTTTTCTCTTCTTTTTGACTAATTTTTTTAGAAATTTCCCGGGTTGAAATGGTGACTTTTCCCCAAATATGATGTGAAAAAAGATTTTTTTGAAATAAATAATTTTTGGGGGAAAAAAGTCGGCCCCCCCCGTTTTTTTCAAAATTTTCCAAAAACTACTGCAAGGGAGTCAGATTTTGCGACTCCCTACTATCTTTGACGGACCTTTTGTCCACTAAATGCTTAGCTATAAAGTTTTGTGCATAATTTTTTTTTCACTCTGTCCTTATTTAACCTGATGCTTCATATAGACTGTAGTTTCCTCAAATTTACATGGCAATTTTTTACTTTTTTCACTTGAGAGTTTTACTGCTTGTATTACTGAGTAATGCTGAACAAAAATAAGCTTGTTTTCTTCTATGCTCTTATTTTATGCGAATTGAAGGGTGGTGTTTTTCTAGGTTCTAGCAGTGAGACAGTATTCTGGATAACTTACTTACTATCAGTTCAGCTGAAGAGACAAGAGAACAGACGCAGACATACGAGCTCTGAGACTCATAAAAGGTATGAATTGTTATGGAAATAGTTTAGTGCCTGTTCAAACTGATTCAGACCACCTACTTTGAAGGTGGCAGAACAAGTTTATTATTTCTTTTAGTTTTCATTTCATTTCTATTTCAGCAGGGAACTACTATAGAATTATCGAATTTGTGAGGGAATATGGTGAGAAGACGTTTGATAATAGACTCTCTGGATATTCTGGTACTTTGCAATCCATACCGGAGAATGAATCGGAGAATCCGAATTGCAGGAACATGTATTTGATTCTGAACAGTGATGAAGTATTTCATTCCTCAGGTACATATCAAGTGAATCCTGAAGATCAGAAGGAACACAATCCAGAAGGTAGTAGTTATGAGTCATTTATTTGTTCTTCCACACACTGAGTTACGGGCCCTGTGCACAATAATGCAGAATTCAGGACTGAATAGCCATCTGGATAATTCTCTGCACGCAATACAGGCCAGTACCTGCCCGCTCATGCCTGAAGCTCCGCTACCGAACCCCGGGCTGGAGACGCTGTCAGGGACAAGAGCGCGCTTGCTTACGCGCAAGCACGTCCGTCCCAGACAAAGCGGCTCAGCCCGGGGTTCCGGAGCGGAGCTTCAAGTATGAAACTGCTCGCTCTGTACCTGAGCGGGCAGGTACGGGCCGGATTGTGGTCGAGAACTTCCTCGGGTCGGATCTTCCGCCGCATAATCCAGCCAGTGTGCACGGACCCTTACAAAACAAAATTCTAAATATTCATCAACTTTTTTCAGGATAGTCCAAAGCACATCAACTGGGGATCGGGTCATGCAGTTATGTTGCTCGTGACATCCTCCTGGTAGTGGACAGAAAAAAACAGCCACAAACGTCCCAGAAATGAAAGAATCAACAAGGTAACGATGGCGGCGAAGGGAATGCAACAACAAACACCAGAGGAAGGCGATTCTGAAGGAATATCTAGTTTCCAGCGGATGATTTCAATGGAACATCCTGTTCGAAATTGGAGAAACACACTTGACTGGTAGGCTCCGACAGCCCAAAAATATTCTTCCTGAGAAGCACCTGGGCCACCTACATGGATCCGCACAGAAGAAAATATCAATTATCGATAGTCTTTGAGCGCATGGCGTTTATTTTTTGATTCAATAACCTACTATTGACCCACATATAAAGAATATGTACGCTTAGCAGGAAGCATGTCAGGAACAATAATTTACAGTTTACTCTATCTTGATAGGACGCTAAGATGCATTCATTGCGTTATTCTATGCTCGTGGAATAATCTGGCAACGAACGTTCACTCGTTTAGCAAGTATTTGCCCCTGTAATGACTGGGGAATACCGTTTATGCAAAAGCGACAATGTCTAGGGACCGCTTTGTTGAAATTATGAGGTTTCTCAGATTTGATGAGAAATCTACTCGATGGATCGAGACTGCAACGGACAAGTTTGCACTTTTTCTACTCTGGTGGGACAGGTTTATGAAAATTGTATTCGAGTGTTAACTCTCAAAACTGGCCCCCCATACAATACACGGTGGATTGCAAACTTTTCCCAAGCAAAAATGGTGTCCATTACACGCAGTAACATGCCTTACGAAAACCTGATAAACTACTCGGCCACCCAAATATTGGCAAGCTGTTGATAAGGATAGCAAATATCTGGCAAAGATTGGCTTCCTGATCTAGGCTCAAAGGTGACACACGCGTGATGAGGACCGTTTAGTGACAATGTGGTAATGATGTTAATTGGACCCGTTCTTTGTGAAAAAATAGGTCGCAATGTTACGAAACGCTAATCTATTTTTTTCTCAGTAAACATTTGCTAAACAGCTAAAAGCAAAGAACAACATGTGGGAACACATGAAAGAAGATAGGCTGAGAAGTGCTCCTAAAGAAATAAATCTCATGAATGCAGGAATTGTACAAACACACTTAAAGTGTTTAGAATGAAGACAACTTTTAAACTTACAGTTTTTAAAATATTTAAAGGAAAGGTCACAAAAAATCGGTTGTCTTTTGAGTTACGTCCATCAAGATGTGTTGTTGGTCCTGATTCGCTAAAAAACTCAGAAACGTAAGTTTTACAATGAAACAAACATATGGAGTTAGATGTAGTGGATCAGATGGCACGAGTAAATATATCCACACGAACATGCACTAGGGAGATGGCCTGTCTCCATGCATCTTGACTCAACTGCCTCTAGACTTTTGCGGGTATAACAGCATGGATAATATTTCTACAAGGCTGATTAAACCACAAAAAAATGTCAACGCAATGCATTTTTGCAACGCTTGTGAGAGAGTTGTGTGGTCCTCATGTCACAGTAGGGAAAAGTGTTCCATCGTCCCAAGTTCTTACATGCTCAGATAGTGATGTTCAAACAAGAAATTTTTGCCAGATCAAAGAAAAAGTGCAAGCATAAATAGATATGTCGCAATTGTAAGACTTGTGGTAAGTCTCTTGTGTGGGCAATTCGTACTGCCATAAATCAAAGGCAATGACATAATAAATGCTAAACACAAAATGTTGTAGAAGGTGAATTCTGCGCCTTAATTTTCATTTTTATGCTCCTCCACCTAAATTTTCTCTGCTTTTTGTTCTTCAGTTGTTGTTTATATGTGTGACATATGAATAAAAGAAAAATGTTTGAAAAACGTTCTATTATATATTAGTGTTATTTTCTGTAGGTAAAATAAGGAAAAGCAGAAAAAAAAACAATCAAAAGCATTACTGTCTGGATCTCACATAAATAAATACGCATTACAAAAAATTCTATTATTACATACAATAACCACCAAATGAAACTCTAAAAATAAAAAACGATAAACAGCTAAGGAGTCAAAATGACTCCTTTCAGTAGTTCATAAGGCGGGGTCCGGGTCCAGTAGTCCTAGTTGTTAATGTGGTTAGTTAGATAAAGAGTTATCAGTAGGCAAAAGACCCTAGAAAAAACAAACTGAGAAGCTCCTCAGCAAAACTGACACCAGAAGCCGAATGGAGGCTGAGAAAAAATTAAATAGGTAGAGTTCATAGCAAACCTTTTAGGGCTGCGGGGTCACATAAGGTCTGCTAGCTGACAACAAGTTTGCCAGGAAAGCAGTGATATCACTGGCAAACTCATGTGGTCATTGGTGGATGCATGAGGGCTTAGTTTAGTCTGCGGGCAGCTACTGGTTCATGGTCTGACTATATCAAAAGTGATTGTGTAAGCAGCCTCAACTACTCCAAAATTGGGACTGCCACCGGATCCTCCTGGTGCCAAGGAGAAACAACAATATCGATACAAAGGGGTTATTGATTCAGCTGTCCATGAAGCAATGGTATGAGAAAGTAAAATCCTCTTTTTTGCAGCAACTTTGTACCTGACCATTTTGCTTTTTAATGGATATACTAAATAAGTGGATTTTACTTTCTTCAAACGGACACATTGCGTCATGGAATCAGTGGATCCAGTACTGTTGTATTAGCCTTATTGGTCCCTCTATAAATGCAAAGCCATAAGGACAAGACTTGGATGTGATACATTTGTCGTTTTTGCCATCCAAAAAATGGTACACTGGATCGTACAGAATAGATATGTGGCTGGGCCTAGAGGAGGTCCAGAGTAAACACATAATGGGCCACATCGTATGATAACGGTTTTGTCTAAAACTCACTTTTTTGCATAGAAATGTATGAGCATACAAGGAGAGTTTCTAGAACCAAAAACATTTCATACATGTGGCCAATAGTCTCTTATGGGTGACTATGTTTGCTCTATTATCCTGGTAGGCTAATATGCTATATGTGTGGGAAACAAAAGCATGGTATATGAAAACAAAACAAAAAAGAAATATATTGTGTGCATTTCTTCTTTTTAAAATGACAGAATCTAGTCAATCACAGACTCATGTGGATCCAAGAAAAACGGTTTTGATCTTGAAAACAATAAAAAATGTAGTAGGTAGAGGTTCTGAGTAGAATTAATATTCAATTCCACAGTGAAATTTGCCTACTTACCTGTCCTCATCTGGTGGCTAAAAAGACAGATAACTAGTTACTTTGGTCTATGTCTATATACGCTGACTGATGTTCCTTCTAGATAAATTCTCTTCTTGATACCTCTATACTTTTGAACTTTTATACTACATGACTGTTCTTAATCTGCTCTGTCCTTATTGCCGGATGGATACATCTTAGATGCTGCAATTCTCATAGTCTATGTTTGAGATTTCTGTATTTAATATGACATGGCTGTTTCTGCTTTGTGGCAGATTCCCGTTTGATATGCTTTTGTGATTTTATATGCAAAACTAAATAAAAAATGTAATGTTTAAAAAAAATGTTTGGATGGGGAAATTGTGCTTTTTTATTCCCAAATTTTCCCGTAACTTTTGCTGTATAATGTAAAAAAGTGATCAGAAAGTTTAAATTTCTATAAGGATTGAGCCCGGGGGTTTAAGTTTTGCAAGATCTCTGAGGCTACAAAATTTTCTGTGGGACTACACCCAAGAGGGGGGCGAATCGAAAACTAACAAAATGGAATTTTTTAGGGTTTTGAAAGAACGAAGTTTGGGAGATTTGTTGTGTGAAGGGAGTGTGCTTTTGATTGATAAAAAGGCTTTCGAGCACATGGCTTAAAATTGGGGGAAAAAACTCTGGGAGGAAAAAAGGGCATAGCCTGCATGACATGTGCAGAGGAAGCCAATCAGAGGACGGCGGGAAATTCGTAAACGTCCCCGGGGCACTTATAAGCCCGGGGGCGCGAGCTGGCAGCTCATACCGTTTTCCCCATTTAAATGAGAGGGAAGGGGGCCTGCCGCGGCTGCTTGTGTTTTCTATACTAAAGAACCCCACTTTTATTTTGCTTTTTTTGGGGGGTTTTTGTCTCAGCTTGTTCAGAAAACCTGCCCCTTTTTTAGGGTTTCTAATTCTGATTTTTTGGGGAAATTTGGAAATCTGTTTCCTTTTGTACATCCAATGCCCTGCAAAAACCCTTTTTAAATTGCTATCTGCTATTTTCTTTCAGCACATTGAATATCCAAAAGGGTTGTCAAGCCTTTTGTTTTTTTGATTCAGTTAAAGAAAAAAAGCGTTTTTTCAAAAACAAATCCCCATTTATTTTTGGTTGCCTCTTTTTATTTTGGCAATTTAGTTTCCAGGGGTTAATTAAGGTTTTGGGCTGTTTTTGGGTTCACTAAAAAAAACGTTCCTTTTTTAAACCCGCCAAAAGAAAAATTTTTGGGTGAGCATAATTCATAACAAAAGTTAAATTGCAAAGTTTTTTTCTGCTTTTTTGCCCTTTAAAAACACGCCGTTTTTAAACTTTTGCTACAAAGCGGGTTTAATTTTTGGGGCCCACCCAAAATTTTTTTTTCCCCAATTTACTTTCCAAATTTTTTTAAACTAAGTATTTTTTGCAGTTGAAACCCATAAAAAAAATGTTCTTTTTCCACTGCCAAAGAAAAATTCTGTAGCAAAATTCATTCCGAAGGTTAATTAACCCTTGTTTTACATTTATATTCAGAAAATACACAGTGTTTTTTAAAACCGGAACTTAAAACTTTAAATTTTTTTTTTTGGCCAAAATTTGTGGAGGTGGAAAAAATTTAATTCCAAGGGTTTCCCCAAAGTTTGTTAGTGGTTAAATTTTGGGAGTCAAATACAGGGTGTGTTTTTATCAAAATAAAATATCTTCATCAACGTGTCTGAAACTTTTTAAGAAAAAACAGAAATTTTTCAGACAGAGAGGTGGCAGGCTTTCACGGGCGAGTGGCATTTCAAAAAACATTCCTGGACAGGCCGGGTTTAAACGCACAGTAAGGGGACGTCGAAAGGGGTAGGGGTTTCATTTGGTGAGAACGCCGCGTCATCTGCGGCCGTGTTTTTGTTCGCAACCCAAGGGTTTTTGGGATTGGGGGTTGCAAGGTAAATTCCACTTCCCCCCAAAGTTGACATTGAAAAACCCCAACCCCAAGAGCCGGTGAAAAACTCAGCCCAAAACCCCTTTTAAGTTCCCCGTGCCCCGGGGGAGGGGGTGGTTAAAGCGGCCCTCCCCTTTGTCCTAAAACTGCCACGGTCCCCAGGGGTTTCCCCTCACCCAGAAATCTAGTATGTGGTCTGGGCTCAGCTCCATATCAGTGAATGAAAAATTTTGGGAGGAGGGCCAGTCCAGCTATTTGGCAGCAAAAAAAAAGGGGGGCCAATACCCCTGTTTTCTTGCATATTGATGGGGAATTTTTGGCTTTGGGGGGTTTTTTTTGGCAGCGGTAAGCTTCTGCTACCAAGACTTTTGAGGGGACAGAGTGACAAATAAACACTCATGAAGTAAAAACATGGTGGTTTCTGCATTACACCATTTGTTTAAATGCACGTAGGGAACCCTTGAACTGAAGGAGACCATAACAAGGAATTGTTTTAGGTAATTTTTTTTGCATTCGGTGCCTTTGGGTTGAGGGAAATTTCAGAAACAAAACGGGAAATTTGGGAAAAAAAAAAAAAAAGAAGCAAAAGCAAATGCTTCAAAATTTTTTCTTTTAAAATTAAAAAAGGGGGAGGCTCCCCCCTTTTAAAAGGTGGAAAAAAGGGGGGGCCCTCCCGTTAAGGGGGGAAAAAAGGGGGAAAAGGCCCCCCCCCGTTACCGGGTTCTTTCAATTTCCCCCCCGTTAAATAATTTTTCCCCCAAAAAATTTATTTTTTATTCCTGTTCACCCAATTTCCTTCTGTTAAATCATTTCCCCTGTTAATTTTTTTTTTTCCTGTTCATCCAATTTCCCCCCTGTTCTTTAAATTTCCCCCTTTAAATTAAAATTTAAATTCCTGTTCATCAATTTCCCCGGGTTCATTCAGTTTTGCCCTGCCCGTGTACCCGACCTTTCTGCTTTGTTACCTGCCCTTTTCGAATTTTCCGCCCCCTGCCCTAAACCTGTTGGCCTGACCTTTGACTACGAGCCTGCCTGAGTTTCCCTTTTTACCATGCTACACCTCGGCTGCCACCTCAAGCAAGTCACGTCGGGGGTAGCGCCTGGTAGACTCCTGCCGTTTCCATCCCCGTTTTGGGCGGGGGCTCTGGTAAAAAACCGGGGGACCTACTTAGTTTCCCGCTCCCTGGCGGGGTTTAATTGCATCACTTGGGGTGGTCCAGTGTACCATTTACCGCTGTCCATGACAAACAAGAAGCAGGGGAAAAGACGTTTTTCCCTTCCCCGTTTTTCCTTTGGCGACCCCAAATAAGCATGTCCCAGGGAAAGGGGGCCTGAGCAAACGGCAGGGTGTCCCGTAAAAGGGCCCCCTGCCATGGGGGGTTTTTAAAAATTACACAGGGGTGTACTCCTGTCCGCTTGAAATCAAATAAACCTTTAAATAAGCCTTTCTTTTTATAGGTCACCCCACATATGGAGGCTGGAATTTCCAAAATTTTTAAAAAATGTCACATATTTTCCTTTGTTGGGGGGGCCCGGGGTTGGGCCCGCTGCAGCTTAAGGAAGGTGTGATTGGGGGTTTTTAAAAAGGGCCCTGAAGTGCATGAAAAAGTTTCCTGCCCCTTTTTTAAAATTTGTCTTGCGGGATGGGTGTAAGACTTGAACAGCCTGAGAGCTTTTTCCTCCCGGGGGTGTGATTTTGTTGGCCCGGGGGAATATCCTGCCCCAACGGGGATCATAAAAAAATCGAAAAATGGCCTTTTCTGTTCAAAAATTTTCCCCCCTGTTAAATAATTTTTTCCTTTTTCCTAAATTTTCCCCCCCTTTAATATTTTTTATTCCTGTTCAAAATTTCCACCTGTTCACCCATTTCCTGCCCCTCCCCTTTGTACCCGCCCCTTTTTTCGGGCAAATTTTACCTGCTCGAATCCCCGGGCCCCCCTTGCCCTGCCCTTTTGGGCCCTTTACCTTTGACTACGAGTTTTCCGCCCTTCCCGATTGGGGAAACCTCGCTTCGCCTCGGTTTTCCCCACCGAAAAGCTAGTCGGCCGGGGGTAGGACCGGGTAGGACTCCCGCCCCAGAAACCCCATCCCCCCTTTGGCGGCAGGCTCGGGTTTAAAAACCGGGCCCTTCCCTTAAAACCCCGCATCCCTGGAGTGGCCGAAAACCCACCCCTTGCGGTGGCCCAAGGAGCCACTCCCGTGTCTTTTACAATGGTTTGAAGTGAATCCCACGTTTCCTGGCCAGTTCTTTAATGGGGCAGATTTTCCACCACTTTAAAAAGGGAAAGGGAACCCCAGTACCACCAACTTGGGCAGGAGCACGGTCAGCTTCTGCACTTGGGGATGGCAAAGGAACGTTTTCCCCCTTCCCCCCCCTTTGGAAAATCGTTCGGTGAAAGGGACTGGGGAAACCAAATGAGTGGCCGAGGAGCGGGAAAGTCCCCGGGCCCCCGTTTTTTGATGTAAAATCAGGGAGTTTGTTTTTGGCAAAAGGGTGGTGAACCCCTGATGCCTAAAATTGGGAGGCGGGGCCCCTGGGGCTACAGCTTTTGGAAGGTGGACCCCCACATCGGGAAAACAGATGGTGACACTGCATAAATGTTAAAGAAGGGCCGGGGTTACTAACGTTTGGGGTCCCTGGTCACACTTTACTTTCGGGTTTCCAGATTCGATATATACCCAAATGCTTCGCCCCCATTGGGGTTTTTAGAAAAAAAAACTGCACACCTCCGGTAGGTGTTTTTTTTAACACCAAAGCCCCGCAATGCCCTGACTGTTCCCCGGCCCTTGACCCGGGTGAGCCCCCTGTGCCGCTACTTTTCTGGGCCCAAAAGGGGGTGTTCACCCCGACTTACAGGCGGGGGCGCCCACTCCCTTTAAAACGCAAGCTGTTTGCTCTCTTTCCCCTTGAAAAATGAAAACCCTTGTACACGGGTTGGGGCCCTGGGTCGCTGAATAGCATACATGGCTTTAAAAACCCCCCAGTATGCTGTGCCCCCCCAAAACTTTACATCCCCGGGCCCAGACATTAACTCTCTATTTTCCCAAGATCCAGATTTCTGTCCCCCAAAAAAGCCGGCTTCTTCCCCTTTCCCAAATTTTCCAAAAAACAATGAAAAAAGGTTTAAGGGGAATGCTTCCAGGGCCGGACGGGGGTTAGCCCGAGGGAAAGGGCCCACTTAAACCCAAGGGGAGAAAAGAGGGCAAAAAGGGGCAGGGATTTGGATAAATTTTCCCTTTGGGGGGGCATTTAACCCTTGTTTAACTAGGGCACCAAGAAAAAACTTGCCCCACCCCGGGGCCGGGCTTCTCCCGGTTTTCACCCGTTTTTAGTTTTTGGGCCTGTCCCCTTTCCGCCCTTCCTCAACGGTGTCCCCCTGCCCGTCACAACATAACCCCCATTCAAACTCTCCTTACTTTTTTGGGCCCGATTCTGCAAAAACAGCGGATGTTCTTTTCCCCCACCCTCTTTTCTTTTCCCCCTGTTCCCCAAATTTGTTGGTCCTCCTTTTTAGTGGGCAGAAAGGCCACAGCACATAGTAGTTCTCTGGCTGTGGGAAGCAAAAGGGAAAAGAGGGGGTTGAGGACAGGTGGGGAGCCCCCCCCTGCTCCCCGGGGTTTTGCCCAAAAAGAGGTTTTGTTTTGACCAAACCCCCCGACTCTTTTGGGTGGGGTTGGTTTTAGATGTCAAATGTCATCTGGGGAGAAAGTGTATGACCTTTGTTTTGTGGCAACACATGGTCGGTAGATGACCCGGTTGCTGTGGGTTCGCAGGGTTTACTCCTGCTGGGGAAGGGCCCCCTTACTTTTGCGCGATCTGTTTGGGGGCTTCCCGGGAACCCACTACTGGGGTTCTTTTACGCTATGGTAGGAACGTTAAACCCCCGCTTTTTTTTTTTTTAGCTGTCGCTGCTATGAAATTTTTTCAGGGCTACATTTTTCCCCTTTCAGTTTTTTGGGGCAGTTTTTCCCTCTTAAGTGCCCAGGGAATTTTTTAAGGCGGCGGCAGGGCATCCTTTCGTGTCATAACTAAAACACAACATTTTTTATGAAGACCAAACCCAAACTCCCTTTTGCTATTTAAGGGATGGACAACATTCTACCGCAAACCCCCAGGCTCTGTCCAAAACCTGGAAATTTGCCTTTTTTTTTTTAAAGGATTCCCTCCCCAAAGCAATTCGGACCGAAAAAAATTTTGTCGGAAAATTCGGGGGGGGAAATCAAATGAATCTAATTTTTTTAGAAATTCGCCCCCTCTTAAAAATAAACCTCCTGGGGAAACCCAAACCGGGAGGCCCCGCCATCCACATTTCAAATTTTACATACTTTTTTAAAACATGTATGAAAAAAGGCTTTTTAAAAGTGAATTGTCGAGTTCCCCTTTTTAGTGTTAATGTTTTCCTGAATGTATGAAAGTGGCTTTTTTGGATTTTAAATGGGGTCTAAAGGTTTTATCGACCTCACCCTTTTTTGGGCATAAAGGGAAAAATTAGGGAAAATTTGTAATGCTCCAAACATGTAATTAAAGGGCTATTTGATAGGCTGAAAATAAAAGAAAAGTCCCTTGAATAGCTTTTCAGTGAATAGAAAATAAGGGAGTGATCTTGCTTGGTAAACCACAGGTCCCAAACCAACCCTTGGTTGGTCGGTGTGGGTCTTGCTGTATTTTAGAAAAAAGGGTGAGAGCTCGATAATAAATTTAAAATTAATGTAGTTTTAAAAAATTTAAAAATTTTTAAATCGTGCAAAAAACATTTAGTGGGTTTTTTTAAAGTAAAACTATTTTAGATTTTTTATTAAATTTTTATGCTTTGAGGGGCGTGGGCCCAAACATTTCAGCAGGAGGATGCATTTTCTGTAGGGGCTTAGCGGGGCCCAATCTTCAAAGAGTGGAAAAAAATTTTAGATGCCCCCAAAAAGAGCCAAAAAAGGGGGCTAGGACTACACCGGCACCCCGGGAAAGGGGGGGGCTGATCAAAAAATTTCTTTGAGGGCCCCCCCCTTGGGGGCCCAGCAAGGAAGACTTGGGGCCTGTGACTGCAGCCCGGCGGGCGCCATCTTCCTCGCCGCGACGTGCGCGGGCCCGCGACTTGCAGGGAAGCAAAGGCAAAGCAGACATTCAGGAGAACCCACCGGGGGGAAGTTCGAGAAGGGGGGAGTGAGGCCCCGCGAACGAGAGACCCCCAAAACCCGCTGGGGCCCCTGCGGTTTTTTTCTGCAGGGGAGGCGAATGCATCCCCCCCACGGGGGCGACACCACGGGAAAGGGGCCATCTTCCCCACCGGGACACGCACTCAGCCATGAGATGCCAGGGGAAGGACTGAGGCGGCTATCCAGGAAACCCCGACGGAGACGGACGTGCGGGAGGTATGCGAGCATCTGCCCAAGACACCCGCCACCCGCCGCAGCCCCGCGACTCACCTGCAGGGGACGCTGGTGCAGCTCCGGTGCAACTAAAGGTTCCCCAAGTGGGCGCAGATTTCCCCCTCGGGAACCCGGGGGGCCTCGCCGGGCATTTTGAGCTGTGAGAGAGTCCTTACGGGCCCCTGGGGACCCGGCAGCTTTCCAAAACCCCCTGGGGGCAAAAAGGAGGCCGGGAATCCCCACCAGCCTTAAATGCTTGAAAACTGGGCCGGGGGGCACGGATCCGGGGGGTTTTCCGCACTAAGGGGAAGAGAGGGAGCACACGGAGGCGGGTCATCCATTAAGGGGGTTCCCTCACCTGAAGCCCAAGGGTGGGGGTGTGGGGGGATGAGAAACCCCCCGGGAGAGCCTTGCCCGGCCCAAACCCCGTTTATTTGGGGAGCCCGGGCCCCGGGCTGGTGCCCTGAGAATTGGGGGACTCCAGAGCCACCCCCCGGCATAACCCTTTCCCTGAGCCTTCATTGCAGCGCGGGCTATTGGCCCTTTGGAGAAAAGGCCCCCTGAGGGCTATCCCTACACACTCCTAGGGCCCGATTACCCCCAGCTAGCATTCCCCGGAGGGCGGTTTTTGCCCACTTTAGGGCTCTTTTTCTCCCTGTGGGGGGCCCAAAGGGATTTTTGGACCGGAAAAAGTCCCCTTTAAACAGCCCTCGGCAAATGGCGCACCAGACCTGACCCGGGCCCCTGGGGGGGTCTGTCATATCAGGCCCGGGCCTCCCCCTGGTTTGGGAGCTACACCTTTCGGGAAATGAAAAATTTAGTTTATGGTGCCTTGATTTTTCAAAAGTAAGCCCCACAATCCTTAGGGAAAACCCCCCGGGGCTTCAGGCGCTCCTAAAACTTTTTTCCAACAAAGGAAAAGATTTGTTTAAAAAATGGCGGGATTAAAACAAGGGTGGCGCCGAGAGCTGGGGGAGGCCCAAAAAATGTGCCCCGGCACTCAGTCCAGGGGGGGTGCCCACTTGAATCATCACACCCCTTTATTCCCCCCAGACATCTATACTGGACTTGCAAAGGGCACTTAAGTCCAACAAACCCTCCACCCACAACATAAAAAATCAATTTGATGATTTGGAAAATAGAAACAGGGGGAAAAACAAAAAAAAAATTTGGGCTCCCAAGTCGGGGCCCAACCCACATTTTTTTAAAACCCATAAATGCAAACTCTTCAAAAAGCTTTTTGGGAAAAAGCCCCAAAACTCCATGTTGAAATTGACAGAGCCATAGGGTTTCCCCTCCCATGAGCTCAGACCCTAGCAAGCCGAGGGATTTAATCTGTAGGTTTTCACTACTACCCCAAAGAAGGGGGATAAAATTGGGGAAAGGGCGCGACTAGCCCCACAAACCCCTTTTTAAAAGGGGCCCCAAACTACCCCAAAATTCCCTGACTTATCAGGTGTACACTTAGGCCCCGCTCGGCATTGAAAGCCTTTTTTACCCCTCCTGCAAAAAAAAGGAAATTGAAATTGGGGTGGGATTCCCATTTCCCTTCAGGGGCCAACGGAGGAGGAAAAGGGGTTGTCCTTTAAGCCCCGGGCCCGATCTCCCTATTCCTTATTTCTCTGAAGCTGCCAAAGGGTTTGGGCCATCCCCGATTGGGACGTTTGCTGCGTCCAATGCCCCTCCACAGCGCCGGGGGCCCCCTTCCCCCCAACCCCCTGAAATGGAGGCGGGGCCCCCTTTTGGGCCCCCCAAAAGGGAACAGAACATCGAGTTTCGCAAAAGACTGGTCTCACGCATAAAAAAGGGTAAAAGGGGGTAGCAGGGTTTGCTCTGCATAACACGCAATGATAACCCAGCGTCTTATTTGATGGACCTGCCCAACGCCAAAAAATTCCCATTATGTTGGCTCAGCTGCCACTATTTTTGCTGTCTCCCCGGGTGCCTGCTCGGAAAGTCAAAATTTACAACTCTTTTTAGCGTCAAAAGTCTTTCGTTGCCATGGGGTACTGTCGGCCTGTTGGGAAACCTCCAATTTGGGGCAAGACAAAGAGGCCTCCAAACAGTTTTTGTGTATTTTTCCACCCCTTTGATGCAATGTCCTAAATTGCAAAGTTTCTGTAATATGATACCCCAGGGGTTTTACCTGTTTTCTATCCAGCGATTTTGTTTGGTGTCATTCTCTAAAACCCTACCAAAATTTCCAACAGGGTCCCCCCCTCCCCCCGATAGGTGCCACAACACGTTTTTGTTTTAAGCAGTTAGGGGATTCTGGAAGTTTTGTTATTTCGGCCCGGCCTGTTCCCCAGACTCGGGGTTTTATACTCTGCGTGTATTTCTTTTAATTTTTTACATTTAGTGTTTTTTTTTTTTTAAAAAATTTTCTAGTTAAAGAACGGGGGTTTGATTGGATAGTTTTTTCCCCCACCCCTTGACTTTGTTTCCTTACTTTCGGGCAAATGGCGACTTTTAAAAGTTTTCCCTTCCCCAATGTCGGGGGGTTTTAATATCCCGAAAGGAGATCCCAGATTCTTGTAAGCATGCCCCAAGGCAGAAGACCCGGATACCTGTGTCCGGGAGACCCCACCTACTAGTGGGTCACCGGGAATCCTTTCAAAATAAAAAATTCCCCCCTCGGGTGCGCATTAAACCCAAATCAAAAAACTAAAGGGAGTTTGCTTTTTTCTTTCCCAAAGATCCCCCTGTCAGATTTTAGACGTTAAAATAGTATAATGCCGGGTTTATTTTTTTCCCTAACTGCGACATTGGGGGGTCCATTTACGCAATACCCAACCTTTCTACACTCCTAATCAGGGGTAGCCCCCCTTTTGTGAAAAAAAGTTTTTAGACAGCTGAATAAATTTTTGCGCAGGGGAAAATTGTCCTTTTGGGGAAACTTAAATTTTTTCCCCTTTAAACCCGGGGAAAAGGGGACGCCTCGGTGGGGCCCCTTTTTGGGTTTTCCCACCATAATTAAATTTTTTGGAGCTCTTCACATATGCAGCTCTGTGAAAATCTGGACTTACTCACCCAGGCGGCGGGACAACACGTTGTACTCGAACCCTTTCAGGGGGGAAATATAGCAGAAAGATTATGGGGTCCCCCAAAACATGCACCCCTTCCCTGAGGCCAAAATCCAAGATAGGTAACATATTTCCCTCTCGGATACCCCCGGCCCCCTCTGTAAAATTGAATATCCCAGGGCGTTTTTTGCCCAAGCAATTAAATTTGGGAGGCCCCAACGAATCGCCTTCACCGTTTTGGGGTTTGGGTTAGCTGACCTATCTCAGACAAACAAGTTTTTTTTAAAGTACCCACTAGGGACCCACCCCCAACCTAAGGGAAAGTGGAATCTTTAAAAATGTGTCGTTCGGGGGTGCTATAAAAAAATGGGGCCCCCGATTAAAAAAAAGAAGGGGCATCCAAATTTAAAAAAACCCTGCGGGCCCAAAACGGGCAGACTCGAAGCATACACAAAGGATTTGTCCGACAGGGGAAACTGCGAGCCCCTCCGCAAAAAAACCAAAGTTTCCCGGGGCTGGACAAAAAGAGGGCCCCGGTTTGGGCAGTCTCCCGCGGGGAAATTCTATGCTTGGATAAAAAAACCAAAAGTGGGAAATTTGGGCCCAAAGCCCCCTCCGAAAAAAAAGAGCTGCTCTTTTTGTACCCGGTTTAAAACCAGGGGTAAAATTCAACTTTCCTACAGGGGAAGATCTTGGACAATTCCAAGGATATTATCGGGAGCTTTAAAAATCTCCCCTAAACCAGCCCAGGTTACCGCCCCTGTAGGTGGAAACCTGGGGGCCCTTTTCCTCAAACAGGTGCTCGCGCCTTTGTTTTTGGATGGGGAAAGCAACGGGGGGGCACTCGGGGCTCCCATTTTGGGAAAGGAGTTTGGGACAAGCCATTTCCGCTCTGCCGTTTTGGAAAGACCCGGGCCCCGATGGCTTCACAGCCAAATTTTTTTGGGTTTTTTAAGGAAGAACTGAAAACCCCCTTCTTTCCTCTTTTAACCAGTTTGGGGCCAAATCACCCCTTTTTCCCCCGTCATTCACTCAGGCTACAAAAGGGTGACCCCCAAAACCCCGGGGAAAAGGATCCTCCCGCTATGCCCCAGTTATAGGCCCATCCCGCTACTCAACCGGTTTGCCAATTTTATATCCCAAAGCTTTTTGGCCACCAGTTTTAAACACTATCCGGCAGATCTTATACACATAAACCAGGAGGGTTTTTTGGGGGGGGGAAGGGGAGGCAAGAATAAACTCTTAAGACCTTTTTCCCTGTTTGGGACCATGCACCAAAAGCCCAGAATCCCCCATGCTGTTTGTTTTTTGACCCAAAAAAGGGGCTTTTGACAGGGTAGTTTGGGGATTTTTGAACCCTCCCTTGTAAAAAGGGGGGATTGGTCCGGTAATGTTGCAGCGTATCATGGCATTGGTATAGGAACCCCCGGCCCAAAGATCAAGTAAAAGGGGTTTTAACCAGACCCTTTGACTTTTCGAAACGGGACGAGGAAAGGGATCCCTTACCCCCCATTCTGTATGTGCGGGGAAAGGGGGAAGTTTTTAATGCGGGGCCCCATCAGAGGGGATCGGGAATCAGGGGTTTGGAGAAAAAGCAAAAATAAATGCCCGCTTTTGCTGATGATTTTCCCGTTTTTATATTACAAAACCCGGAAAACCTCCCTGCCCCTCTGAGGGACCTTTTGGATAGTTTTGGGCGGGAAAGAAATTTTTTAAGGAAAAATTGGGTCTAAAGTGGGGCAATGAATTTTAAACCGGGACCAAAGGGGCCCTTTACAAAAGCTGCAGGGGAAATTTAGTTAAAGGGGGGACGGTTTAATTTTTCGTCCCCAGGGGGTCCAAATTCCAAGGAACCTGGATAAATCTCTTTCATTTTTGAATTTTTGCCTCCCTAAATCCAAACTATCAAAGAAATTTTTGGAAAAATGGACCGGGGAATTTTCCATGGGGGGGCCCAATCTTTTATTAAAAAAAAATGAATGTCCTCCCAGACCCCCTAAATTTGCTCCAAACCCCCCAAGGGTTCTCCCTAAAACCTCTTTAGAGATCTCAATAGATGCTTTGAAATTCATCTGGGGGGGGCGAGACCGAGGATTGCAAGGACTTTCCCTAACAGCCCATAAAGGGGGGTGGGGGGCTGGCCCTCCCCGGACATGAAGTCATATTTACTTGGGAAACGATCGTTTTTCCCCTAAAAGTGCTGGACTGGTTCCACGTTTGGGGCCCATAAAAAATCATGGGAAAACAGCTTAAAGACGCTTTTTTTGGCGGGCGACTGTCTTTCCCCTTGCCGTGGCTCCTCCCTCGTCTTAGGGATTTTAAATTTTTTAACTAGTTTTGCCTCTGATCTCCCCGGGTGACCTTTTCAGAGTTTAAAAAATATGGAGTGCAGCATAAACGGGTATGCCCCGGGGGGGGACCATTAGTCCCAGTCGGGGGAAAACCCGGACCTGCAATCCAGTTTCCGTCTCTGTATCGGGACGGTATGGGGAAGGCCTCAATAATAGGCAGTTTTTAAAAACTAGAAAGTTTTGGGGTTCAAGTCCTCCCAAGAGGTGTGGGGCGATACAAACCAAACCCAAATTTTTTTGGCTGAAATACAGGGCAATTTAAACATTATTTTTGATACCAATCGATTTGGGTTTGGGGCGGCCAGAAACCGCCCGAGTTCGGGGCCCCTGTGAAAGCAGAAACGGGCCCCCGGGCACAAATTTCGGAAAAAATACAATTTACTTCTGGAACCGTATCAAAACTTTAGGCAAGTATTTGGGGGAGATAGCTGGGAGAAAGAACTGGGCCCATTAAAATAACTGATGAGGATTGGACTAAGCATACACCCTAGTGCATAAGAAACCCAGTTTCTTGTCGAATACAGGAACTTAACTATAAAATTTTTACCCAGCCCCACCCAAATTTCCAAAAATTTTACCCCCCCAGTCCCTGACAAAAGCTGTAGAACGGAAAGAAACCAAAAAAAAAAAAAACCCGACACAAATCTGGTTGGGAAAGCTCAACCATTTTGGCACCTGGGGGATTTTGAGGTTTATAGAGAAAATCAGGGATAACCGAAAAACCCCCGGGCCCCCCTCTCTCCCTGTTTAAACCCTTTTCCGATAAGAACTTTTAAAGGGGGGGTGCGCTTTTCCCTTAGGACCCGCTAGAACTTTAATCCCCCCGGAAAGGAGGACAACCCAAATCCGTCTCTAACTGATGGTTTTAAAAAAATCTTTCACATACCCCAAAAAATGGGGGAGCTGAGGGCAAAGAGTGAGGGAAATTTTTCATGACCGGTTTTTTATAAGGGCATGGGTGAATGGGTGACCTTTTTTAGGCTTTTCCCCCGAGTTCCAATCTGTAAAATTTATACCAAACCTTTTAAATTTTGAAATGACCCCCCCTTTTCCACTTGGCCCTCCCCATCCCTGGGGCTGTGTCACAAGGGAGGGATTTCCCGAATGACCGAATGTCCCGGGCCGCTCCGCTCAGATATTAAACGAACCCTCACCGCGTCCCGAAAAAAATTTTACAAAAATTTTTGAAAAGGTTTTAGAAATTTATTAAATTTTTTTTTAAAGGGTGTTTTTTTTCCTTCCCGCCCAGAGACTATCTCTTTTTTGCTTTACTTGAGGGCAGGGAAATTTTTCAAATAGCAGTGTATTTTAACCCCGCTCCCCGCAGAATGCGAGTAGAGGACCCCAAAATGTTTTTGGGGTGGAGAGGGAAAGGGGTTTAAAATAGATTTTATTGGGAAAGACAATTTTTAAGAGGGTTAAACTGCTAAACTTTCTTGTCTACAAATTTCCCTCCCACCAAAATGGAAAGGGAATTTTTTATGGGTTTTTAAACTTGGGGTTTAAACCATGATTGTTTATTTTTGCATGCTTTGTAATACCTGATGTTTTTCTTCAATAAAGCTTATTAACCCCGGAAAAAAATTTTTTATGCTTTTTTAAGGGGAAAATTTTTTTTTATTTTTTGGGGGTATTAATATTTTTAATTAGTTTTTTCATGATAAATTTTTTTTGAAATTTAAATTTATTTAAAATTTTATAGTTTGATAATATCAGGAAAAATTTCTTTTTTTTAAGTTAAAAGGTAAAAAGTTAGAAATAAGCGCCATTTTTTTTCCATAAAGGGAAACTTTGTCCACTTCGACTCCCCTGGGTCAGGGAAACCACATTTAGGGTAGCTCTGCCCGTTTTCCCGCATAAAATTTTTCCCACTTTTTTCCGAACCCATTCCCAAAAATTTTGTCAAAAAAACATGGGGTGCGACACGACCCCAGAACGCCCCCCCAAAAAACCACTTAAAAGTTTTGGCCCCATTTGAAAGTTTTGAGTCTTATGAACAATGGGCACATGTAAAGGGTCGGGGTTTTTTTTGCCCGTTTTTTTTTGATAACCTTCCCCCCCCGGGCCCGAATTTCCCCCCCCGGACCAGGGATGGCCCGGTTTTGGCCAAACGTTTGCCACTTTCAGCGCGCCCCCATGAAGGGGCCCGGCAATGGGCGGGGGTTTTGGCGCGGGGTACTTCTGGGGCGGGGGCGCGGCGCGCTGAAAACTCCGAGGGATGTACGATCCCCCGGCTCGCCAAAGCGCGGCGCAATGCAAAGGGTCGGCAGCCCGACAGTCAACCCAGTTTATTTTGGTCCTAAATGCTCCGGGGGCCGGGGAAGTGAACAAGAACGTAAAAATGCAAAAAACAAAAAAAATCGCAAAAAAATCTCGGCGCTCAGCTCCGTGCGGGAAGGATATGATTTCCAAAAAAAATTGCCCTTTTAAAAAGGGGGAAAACATTTCACAAAAGAGCTCAAACCCCAAAAAAAAAAAATAATAAAAAAAAATAACTTTCCAAAAAACTAGAAGGGGGCAATAACAAAATTTTGGATATTGGAAATTCCTGGAAAAACATGATTCCCAAAATTTTGTAAGTTATTCTCATTGGGGCCGGCCGAAACCCCCCAATCAAAAAGCGACATTAACCTTTTTAAAAACCCATGGGGAGCTAAATTTACCAATCAAAACAAAAGGGGGGACCCTTCAAAATACAGTAAAAAGGGGAAAAAAGACTGATTGGCTAGCTAGCGGGGGTTGGCTACTCGGCCCCAAAACAGAATAGGACCAGGGGCCCATTATAGCCTAAGGAAATTTTTCAACCAATCAAAATCAAAGGCGCATTCAAAAAAACAGTAAAAAAGCTGAAAAGAAAAATTTAAAATTTGGTTTAGCTAGGGGGGGGCTTGGCCCATCCCACCCAAACAAGCGCGAGCACTTCTCCCATTGTAGTCTATGGAGAAATTGGGGCCCCTGCAATCTCGGCGCTCCCCCCGCCCTGCGGCAATGGAGTAAGAAAAAAAAAATCCCTTTTTATTAAGTTAAAACATTATCAGATTTAAAACCGGGAAACCTTTTTAAAAAAAAAAATTAAATTAAATCCCCAAAAAAACGCTTTGTCACCGAGACCGGCGCTACATAAGAATTGCAATAGAGAGAATGGGCCCAAATAAAGGAAGGGAAACCTCCTTAAAAGAAACACCGAACGAACGGCTTGGGAAGTTTTTGTTTTGCCCTTTTTGCCCCCTATTAGCATCTGCATTTCACAAGCATTATGGGAAAGGGGGTTTAGAACCCCCAGCGCCCCTTTTGGGTTTAACAAATCCCCCAATTTGCTTTTT
Organism: Phyllomedusa bahiana; assembly: GCA_025379985.1. Classification (NCBI taxonomy): domain Eukaryota; kingdom Metazoa; phylum Chordata; class Amphibia; order Anura; family Hylidae; genus Phyllomedusa; species Phyllomedusa bahiana. The sequence goes on from JAODAL010006664.1 coordinate 98,666, forward strand.
ACCCACCGAGTCTTGAGAAAACAAAAAGGATTTTTTTGGGCCCAAACCCGTATCCCCTTTAACTACCCGACAAAAAAACACTGTTTTGGGGTTTTTTTTCCCTCTTCATTTCGAGTAGAGAAGATACTGGCTGGCTGTGTGGGGGCATCGGGTAGCTCAGGAAGGGCACAAATCTACTTAAGGGGAGCACCGAACGAACGGCCCTTTTAAATTTTTTTTTTGCCTTTTCGCCCTCTTTCTTAACATCCTTGGCAATAAATCCCCCAAACCAGGCGATTAAATGGGGAAAAAAAAAGGGGGCTTTAGAAGCCCCCCCCCAGCCCCCCCATAAAAAAAGCCTTTTTTGATAAAATTTTCAAAAATTTTTTTCCCCCTTTTTGGAAAACTTTTTTCCCCGATTTTTTTCCCCCCCCCACCAAAAAAAGGGCCAAAAACCCAAGGGTTTAAATTTCCCCCTACTCCCTGGCCCCCCCCTGAAGGAAAAGGGGCAAAAAACCCAAAAAAGCGTTGTCTGTAAGGGTGAGGATACCTTGGGCTTTTTGGGGGCGGGTTTAAAAAAATCCCTTGGGTTTTTTCCCCTTTCCCTTTCCAAAAAAAGTGGGCAAAAGGCCCCCCAAATTTTGAAAGGGATTTGTTAAACCCCAACCAAACAAAAGGGGCGCTTTTCGGGGGAATTTAAAAAAAAGGTTTAAATTTCCCCAAAATTGGGTTTTTTAAAAAATCTCTTCTTTTTTAATTTTGGTCCGGCGTTAAAAACCCGCCAATCAGAACAGGAGCGACAGGGACCCATTTTAAGCAATTTGGGGGAAATTGACCAAACAGAATAGGAAACGAACAAAGACCCATTATAACTATTGGGGAAAAGAATTGACCCAATCAGAATCGGGAGGGGACAAAAACCCAAAATATTTTTCCTATGGGGAAGTTTTGACCAATTTAAAATCAAAACCGGGGCAGTTTCAAAAGGGCAGTAAAAATACAGAAAAGGGGCTATTGGTTGAACAGCGGGGGCTTGGCTTTCCTGGGCCAACCCGAGCGCGAGCTACTTCTCTCATTGAAAGTCAAAGGAGAAAAGGGCGCATGCAATTTTGGGCGCTCAGCGCCGGGGCGGCATGGAAAAAGAAAAAAAAAAACATTTTTTTTAAAGTGTAAAACTTTAATCAGATAAAGCGCTAAAACCCTTTCCCTATAAAAATAAATCACTTAAACCCCCTAACCGCTTTTTGTCCCCGAGCCCGGGCGCTACTAAGGAATTGAAATAGAAAAAATTTCCCGGGAAAATACAGTAATTAAAATTTGTTTAAGCTATTCTTTGGGTCGGCATAAACCACCAATCAAAAAAGGAGCGCCCATTTGGCCCCCATTCTAACCTTTTAAAGAAATTTTTGCCCCAATCATATTCAAAGGCAGGACATTTTCAAAATACAGTAAAAAAGGCAGAAAAGAGCGTTTGGTTAAAGGGCGGGGGGGGCCCCGCCCCAGCTTGGGCCCAATCAGAGCGCGAGCTACTTTTTTCATAGATTTTCTATGGAAAAGAAATGCAGAGCGGCCTGTTTGTAAAATTGGGCTAATTTTAAAAGAGGGGGCCTTTTTTGGGACCAAGGGGAAAGCAGCGACGCTCCTAGGGGTTTTTCAATGCAATCTGAAAAAAAAACTGTACATTGCCGAAATCAAATGATAATACTGGCCCAAGTTTTTCCCATCCCATACCACTACGAGCTGGAAAAATTTTAAACAAAAAAGTTCACCACTTTCTGGTGTTTTAAAATTTTACCAAAATGTGTTTGGGGCCCCGGGGCCAATTTTGTCTCAGTAAACCTTTCTTAGATAAAAAGGAAATGTGACACAGATGAGGCTTGTACAAACGTTTTTGATTTTTCTATGCCAGAATACGGTCATAAATGACTTCATAAATTGCATAGTGTTTTAATGAGGATTCATAAAAAGAGATTTTTCCACAGCAAATACAGTGCGTTTCAAAAGTATTTAAACCCCCCTTTAAAATGTTTTCCCCATTTTTGTATTTAAATTTATATTTTATATGTACAGCAACCCCAAAGGGCCCCTAGTAACCTAGGAAAAAATTTTAAACCTAAACATTTTCATTGGGGCCCTTTCCTTTGTTGGGAAAAGAAAAAAAACTTTTAATTTTTCAAAAAAAAACAAAAAGGGGGCATCTTTAACCCTCCCCGGAAAATTTGTGGTTTTTTGAAAAATAAACCTTTTTTTAAATTTCCTCAGGGGGTTTTTTTCCCCTTTTTCCCCTTTTTATAGCAGTTTTTAAATGGGGAAAAGGTTTAAAAAAACCCCCCCCCCCCGGGTTTTGGGCCTTTTAACACTGAATACGCTTTAATTTTAAACCCTCCATTCTGTTTGGGGTGTAGCTTTTGGGGTTGTTGTCCTGCTGTTTTAGTACTCATGATCCACCAAATCCATGTCTGGTTCAAAAGAGGAGGAAAGATGAAAAAGCAGTGCTACCCCTATCAAATAATCTAACAATCTCCTAAGACTTCTATATAAACGTCATGGCCCTGACAAGGGCGGCCCTGCCAATCCAACTCCGGCCCTAAGGAGACACTGCAATCTCCCTATTTTCCATAGCCAGATTAATGCTTTTACGATATCATAGAAGCGGATAATAAACATTAAAGGAGTTGTCTCCCCACAGGGTTTCAAAGAATGCATGAAAGAAATTCTCTGTCACTTCCGTTCATACTAATTGCATAAGCTCATGCTTGTACAGCTAAGTTGTGTTTTCAGATGCAATTTAGATTAGATTCTCTCAAACTACTCAAAAACTTCTTACTGATCCCCAAAAAAAAAGCCCTAATTACAGAGCGTTTACTTGAGAAAAAATAACTTTTTATGTCTTGAGCACAGGACACTACTGACACTGCTGACCTGTGTGTGACCACTCTCTTTTATCTCATTGAACAAAAAGCCCCAAGATTTTTTTACAGGTCAGTTATGAGGGAACTAAAAATGCCATAGGTAAAAATTCCCTTTTTTCCTTAGGGAAAAAAAGGGGAACAATGCAATTATTTGAAAATGTTTTTATTTTGTGTTCCCTAAAAATTTGAAAGCTATTCTTTGTAGGAGAAAACCCCCCTTTAAATTTTTATAAAAGGAAACGGTCATTTAGTAATAGGCCTAAAAAATAAAATTCCCGGCTAGATGCAGCCGAGGAAACCAATGCTGTCCTCTTGGGCATATTGTTTGGCGCAGGAGGGGGAAACTTGGAGGGAATTTGGTAAATTAAGGTTTATTATCTGCTTCTATAATATAAAGAAGCATTTATCTGGCTAAGGAAAATAAGGAGATTGCAGGGTCTTCATAGGGCTGGAGTTGGATTGGCGGGGCCACCCTTGTTGGGGCGATGACCACATTTGTATAGGTCTTGGGAGATTGTTAGCTAATTGGACTGCTTTTTTTTAATCTTTCCTCTTCTTTTGACCCAGACGTGGCTTTGGTGAATCATGAGTACTGTTATTCGAGAGGATGCTGACATACAACAAACCATGAGTGTATATGATGTTTTTAAAATTCTGTAAAATACACTGGTTGCACTGTCCCTATGTAGCCTTTTTATCTAGTGAACTTCATGTCCATACAGATTTTTTGAAATATGATAATGTTTTTCCTTTTTGGATTTTAAGATACATTGAATATTAAAGGTTATATTTTAGCCGTTAGAAATTATTCTATGATTAAGGTTGAAATAAGGTATGGAAGAGTAGCATTTTGTTTTTCTGTGATCGTTGTCCTGCTGGACAACCTATGAGCCGACCAAGTTACAGAATGAGGAGGGTGACCCTTCATTCTTTTCTATAGGTATTCTGAGTATAACTGAGTGAATGTTCTCACTTAATGGTTGCTGAAGACACTTGATGCTACTGAAAAGTTGTAGAATGCGATGTCTTTTTTTAATCTTATCAATTATGTTATTATGTAACTATAACCAGCATTAACTTTTTTAGTAATTTGTGCTTCAGCAGCTTTTCTGTGTGGTATTACCAGAGGGAAAAGCCTTTGCTCTTCAAAAGCATCAATGAACCTTGGGCTCTTATGACCCTGTTGTTAAGTTACCAGTTGCCCTTCCATTGACCACTTTTGATGCTAACTACACTTCTTGTTACTAACCACGATGCTCATGGATGCACTAAATCACATGATGTGAAGAAAATGCCAAACAAGGTCCAAAGTATGATGACGAGATGACTGGGTCAGAGCATCTGCAAATCAACAGGCTTTGTGAGGTGCTCCTGGTGTACAGCAGTTAGTACCTGCCAAAAGTGGTCCAAGGATGATTTAGATGTGGGTAGATTTACACAATCTGATTGACACTATTGTTAAGCTTCCTTCATACATTCCAATAAAAAAAACAGACAATACACAGACACGCACTTTCTGTATCATTAGTGTGACATTGTATTTATCAATTATGTTTTTTGTCAAAATGTTATCATATTTTAGGATGTCACAATACAGAATGCTACAAAGCCATTTCTCATTTGACTGTAACGAGACTGAGACTTTCTTTTTTTTATCTGGCAGTATAGTACAATGTTCCATCATTCCAGGGACATTGCATCTTGAGACCACACTGACCATACAATGCTCCAGACACTGCTGATCTGCGGCTCATGTGATTCACTGAATAATCCAACCAATTCTCATGAATATTTTAAATGTAAAACCTCTGTATTAATGCAGTGCATGCAGGGATTGGTAGTCTAGTAGCACCTCTCTACAGTACAGTGTTCTGTGCTGCTTTTTACATGTGCCAGGATGGGTGACTCCTTTGGGCACCATTGGTCACATGTATGAAAACTGTCTAGGTCTAAGACTATCTTTGTTGCCCATAGCAATCAATTAGAGCGCCCTTTTTATTTTTTCAGAGCAATATGAAATGAAAGGGGAGCTCTGATTGGTTGCGATGGACAACAAAGAAAGTCTTAGACCTAGACAGTTCTCATACATCTCCCCCCACGAGAGGGCCCCATTTTTTTCCCTCTGGTACATGACCCACAGAAGCTCCTATCCTCAAACTAGAAAGTGATTTCCAGCTTCCAGCAGCTCTTTTCTGACCCTTGTATGTAAGGACTTGTTTTATCTGTATTAGTTATCTGCTTAAGTTCTTGAGTCTTCATTTTGCATTATGTTGGATGAGATTTTGGAGCCTCAGAACCAATTGCCAGTTTTCCATAGAGTTATGGTTGTAATATACAATGGTGGTCCCAGAACCAATTAGTATTGTATATTGAGGGACCACTGTACAATCTATTGCTCTCTGTTATCAGCCTAAGTACGGGCATACTACTGTAGTGTTTGATTACTGATAGGTAGTCCAGTAGATTACCTGCCCCCATCATCTCTGCATCACATATCTCCAGTTCCTAGAACCTCGAGTGACATACAATGTGTGAAGAATTTCAGTCCCTTATTAATAGGTTGCCACCATTGGGTTTGTTCGAAATATTCTCTGTGAGCATCAGAAAACGACACATTCAAGGAAGTTAAAATAATATGTTGTATCTGTGCACTATTCAAAAACTAAAAACTATACTCTTGAATGAATAAATGCACAATTCTCTTGGTGGCATATATTTATGAATATTACAGTATAAAATATTTTTAACTGGACGCAGATACTCATGCAGCTATTTCAAGTATGTGATGGAATTAAATGCATAGTATAGCTTGATGGACCTCATGCAAATTCTCTTACCCCTTACCCCCCATCTGGCACGTGACATTTATTGTACTATTGCCCTCTAATTTGACACCAGAGCCTGGGTGCTGACACTTCTGGAGCTATGGCATTGAAATAAATCAATAACCAAAGGCATTTACATGATGGACACATTGCCACCCTAACAGATATGTGGTCTTCTCAAAAGCTATAAGTTATATGGAGAATTAAAATTTTCGGCTTTATGCTAAAATCCTATATATGAGGACAGGGAGTGCATCGTTCACTTGTAATTAGTTCTATCTATCCCATGTATTAATGCAGAAGTATGGAGAAGTTTTACTGAAGTGTTTATTCCCATATTCACTAAAGCAAATGCATGAGAATATAGACCAGTTAGATCACTATTACATAACCGGAATATCTAATCGGCTGAATGGACATTCATGTATTTATGAGGGTTTAAACATGTTCTCAATGAAATAAAACCCCAAATTATTACTGCTAAACAACACATAAAATATATCATGTAGGATAATTGTCAGCATGACAGTACCCTCAGTATAAGTACTATCATGAGAATCCTCTTTATTGAAAAACTACATGGTATTTGCATGTAACACATAAAATACCCACTAGCAAAAAGTTGGCTAAAATAAGTTTTTTCCCTTGCGAGGATTAACCCCAGATATACTGGATCACTGGTCACTTGAATGTCATGAGGTTTAGCCTTGTCCTTCCTCCTTGTTTTCTCCTGGTGTTGGTAATATTAGTACCCCCTGTTGTGGTCTGGTAGTTATGTGTCAGAATCAATCAGAGGGCAATGAAAGGGAGGGGTTTTAACTCACTGTGTTAGGTCGCTATGTGCCATTCACTAATAGACAAAGGGTCTCCTCAACAGATGTAAAGTTAAGTGAAATCTGTCATCCTGTATAGAAAAAAATGACCACAAGGAGGAAGGGAGAAGGAAACAGGAGGTTAGAGCCAGGGAATTTATCGGATTGAGAAGGATAGAGGGGGAGTTGGGGGCGAATTGGTGCCAATTAATCCTGTGGGATTGAGAGGGAGGTGGAACCCTCTCTAAACACGGTGAGGGGCATGTCCAGGAGCTTATTGGAGCTGGGGAGCAACATAAAAACCCCCTGCCTGGCACTGACCTCTTATATCCTTCAGATCAGTCTGGTAGTAGGAAAAGAGAAAGTAAACTTATCCCATATTCATACAGTCATGACTGGGCGAGATGACATCTCAGAGGGCAAATCAAAAGTGAAGATCCTGGCCCCAAGTGTGGGAAATGAGAAATCGGGGCGTTTTCATGGACCTGCAATGAGATCCAAAGGCTTTGCCATCACTGACCTGCTTGGTCTAGAAGCGGAACTACAGCCACCATCAGTCTCTCTTCCCAGCTGTGCAGGTCCAGGAGGAGGTCTTGGTGGGGTTTCCTTGGCAAATGGCTCATTGCCCCTTGGGTTGGGGTTCTTGTGTGGTTTCGCCTCTCAACAACCCACTGGGACTACTTGTCTTCTCCCAACTCACATACCATTTCTTCAGCCTAGACCAGATCATCAATACCTCCACAGCTCAGACAAGCACAAAGAAAATATCTCTGGTAACTAAAAATATATTTGCATATGAAATTACTATATATGTCATAGTAAACTATAGATAAAACATGTTACATGTAATCTCTAAAAAATGAATTGATATCAACCTTTATAGTTATTATAATGTAATAGGTTTATACATGTTAGTGGATAGAAGAAAGACTCTACTGTATGAACAATGTTTGCATTAGTATGATAAATGTTCTACGCTGTACCTATTCTGGTCACTTTTACTGTATTACACGTGTACTTGCTGCTCGTGTGCACTGTTTCCATGTGTGACAGCAGCTTGAGAAAGTGATTTCTGTAGAAAACGAGTCCTGGATCATAGAGCTGTCCAGCTTGTGTGACCTCTCTGTGGTGCTGAATGGTTGGTTGTAAATACATCACACAACTTTCCCCTGTACTGAGCTTATGTTACGCGCTAATGATTTGGTGTCGTTATCCTAAATGCTAGACACAAGCAAATGCTACCTCAGGCCTTAGGAAATTGCACATTTCTGTTTATGGAAAGTCTTTTATACTATGATCTCATATTATTGTGTGTGTTGACTTGCACTAGTGTATAACACTTTATAGTTCACAATACAGAAGGATATGGAATAATTTATAATCTTTGCCTTTCTAGATGATGACAGTCTCCTAGGAGATAAAAGTGATTTGAAGGCATCTGGCTCACAAACAAAAAGAAAGAAAGAAGGCACAGGTAATGAGATATCTTTGAATTTTGGACAGCCATGGTTACTATTATAACTTGTAGGCCCATAGGTCTAGAGAAGGAAGCTATCTCTTTAGATATTTTCTGTGTATTGGCACTCCAGCAAAACATATACAGTTATTAATGTAGTCCGATTTAAAGTTTTTTCATGTATAACCTTTAATAGTTAGTTTTCTAGGTAAAATGAACATTTCTAGCCTCAAATATATTACAGAATACTTACAAATTCTGACCCAAAAACCAAGGAGATCGAGGACAACTTTATCTATCTATCTATCTATCTATCTATCTATCTATATAGAAATACATCTGTATAAATATATATATATATATATATATATATATATAAATATATTATGTATTATATATTTATTTATATTATATAGATAGATAGATAGATAATAGATTAGAGAGATATATAGATATATCTATATATATCAGGAAAATTGCAGGAGTCCAAGTATGTTGAAAAAATGAAAAAAGTTACTTTATTCCAACATGTCCAAAGAGCAACATTTCGGCTCCTAAGAGCCTTTCTCATGAGCCTCTTATTTAGATATATCTATAGATATATATTTTTTGATATATCTATAGATAGATAGATAGATACATAATGTATGAGAGATAGATTAGATAGATATGAACGAGATACATGATATGAGAAAGATGTGAGATAGATATCAGAGATATATATGAGATAGATAGATATGAGATAGATAGATTGATAGATACATATATAGATCGATAGATAGATAAATAGATAGATAGATGATAGATAGATAGGTAAATAGATATATAGATATTTAAGAATTTTAAGATACAAGCCCCTGAGCCTCGCACTAAATACATTTCCACAATTTTTAGAGTTTATGTTGTATTGTAGTTATAGTTTGTAACTGCATATTTTGGCAATTGATGGCAGTGGTCCATAACAATATGTCTCATTCTGCAGGACTGTATTTACTGCTCATCAGCTGGAGGAATTAGAGAAAGCCTTCAATGAAGCTCATTATCCTGATGTGTATGCCAGAGAAATGTTGGCTCTCAAGACAGAATTGCCTGAGGACAGAATACAGGTAACATATGAAGAATATTCCTCTACTGGTGCAACTACAACAACCCATATGTCAGGTTTACAGGTTACTCTTACACACAATGGTAGGGAGCAGGAGGCTCTATTTTTTGCAGATGTTTCTGGTTTAAAGATCAGGAACGAAATAGATTTCCTATTTTAAAACATGAACTGACTAAATATTTTTTTGGACTATCACATTTGTAATACTGATGACATTTTTGTGTATTATAGGTCTGGTTCCAGAACAGAAGGGCTAAGTGGAGAAAGCGTGAGAAGTGTTGGGGCAGGAGCAGCGTCATGGCAGAATATGGGCTATATGGTGCCATGGTGAGGCACTCTATCCCTCTACCTGAATCCATTATCAACTCAGCAAAGAATGGACTAGTTGGCTCCTGTGCTCCTTGGCTATTGGGTGAGGAAGCTTTCATAAGCCATAATAAGTGCAAATTGTCTCTGAACTTCCTCAATTTACAAAACAGTCATAGAACATTCAGTCCTGGGTGCAATTTACAAGCAATTTGATTCAACTTTACTGCTGAATAAGAGACCAGACAGCTAATAAGATGGCCTATCTATCTATCTATCTATCATCATTTTAATGCTCCAGGAATATTTCAAGATTCTTAATAAAATTTCAATAAAGTTTTCACAAATCAACATACAAAACAACTATATATAACAATAGTTTTTTTTACCACTTGTTAAAAGTTGTAATGTTTTGCAATTTTTAAACTAATATTTTTTTTTATTTTTTAGGCATGCACAAAAAGTCTATAGACATCCCCAGGAAGGCAGATATGGACGAACAAGCAACAGATAATTACAGGGGGGAACATCATATCGATAACCTGTTGTCCAGGCCTTCAGAGTCCCATAGGAACACACAGGACAAAGGCAATAGTGTGGACACTTCAGAAGACAGAGCCATTGACCTCTCAAGCACAGCAAAACAAGAGACACCATGCAATACAAGGCATGGATCCAACAGAGACAGTCAAAATGACACTACAGACAGTGAGCACTGAGTCGACTGTTTTTATATCAGGTTGAAGAGGCAGATAGTGATGGGGCAAGGGAGAGTATGGTAGGGCCAAATACAATCACGGACATTCATTATTGCACATGTATTTCAATCAACAATTTCTGAAAACTTTATTGCAGTTTTTTATTGAGGTTATATCCTCATCAGAGCATAAGCTGATTATGTATTTGTGTAAATTATTACGGTAAATATTTTTTTTTATATTTTTATGTAAACAAGCATAGTAAAGAGGTCATTTGGAATTCTCTTGTACAAACCAACATTTTTCCTGTATATAGTTAATATGGTGACTACAACAGATGCTATCTACAGTGTCAAAGCAATTGTCCAACAAAAACACTGTCATTTTAGTAAAAAACAAAAAAAAATTATGATAACATTAGAATGTATCAATAAAATGGTAAAATAAGACCATGGAAAAAGTTATTCCCATCAAATAAAATGAAATTAAAATGCCATATTTAGCAATATTGTTGATGATTTACTAATAATATGCATTTATAAAATTAAGTAAACATTAAGAATTATAAACAATCTTGATAACTTCAATTCATCGAATTGACCTACATGACTAAATAGTATATGGATTTTATATGGTAAAAACAAAACAAAAAAATAACAAAAATATGTTTCTTTATACTTTTTCTAAAAAAAAAAAAAACCTAATGTTAATTAAAATGCCTTTTGACTCCCCATTACTTCTTAAATTTATTTCTAAATGTTCAGGGAATGGAAATTTTTCGCCCCAATTTTTTTAATCAACAGAATGTAAATTTGTAGTAACCCAGATCTATTAATAATGTTTTCTCTTGTAGAAGGTAAAAAACTATGAATTGGTTACTGTATTTTTGTATTTTGCTGTTAAAAATGCGAGAACTTTATTACCAGTTTTTAGCTATTTTTATTTAAGTTTAGTCACCAAAAAATTCAGTAGTATTATTTTCCCTAGGTTCAGGGGCTTAAATAATTAAATAATTGCACTGGATGCATTTGTATAAGTTCACCATTTTAATGCCGGGGTCATCTTTTCATCTAATATTTCAATTCTGGAAAGCTTAAAGCAGCCTTATAAATAATCACTGTATATATTGTATATACCGGTAAATATAAACTTTTATAAGCTCAGATAGATAAAATGAGCATTTTCCTTACTTATCTATGCATAGAACATGAGAAAGGATGTTGAAATTCTGAATAGAAGATGTTCACTTCCAACGAGAAAATACTCTTATTATGTGAAAAAAGAATAGTAAATGTTTTGTAATTATTTGGATTGTCTGTAAATCTGTGTTCTAATGTTCGGCTCATGTTACGGCCATTTTATATTTATGTATTGAAGCACTTTGGTAGCCAGGGGTTTTTAAATTTGTTTGTTATATTTTATCATATATTTATTATATATAAACCAATAAAACTTCCTGTATCTTTTATTTGCAGAAATTAGTTGTGTGTGAGATGGACATATGATCTATACATATAGAATGAGAACTTAACCACAAACAAACCATAGACATGCCCATCCAAGTGATCAACTTGCATTTAGATACAAGCAAATAAATGAAAAAAAAAGTACAATATCTAAAAGCTGAAACTATTAAGCTCTTCATTGGTAGAGCAAAAAATCCCTAAAACATTGGTATAAAAGGAAAAGAGATTTGGATAGCATTTTAAAGCCATAATGAATGTATGATGCATTGTACAGAAGTAGGGTCTTAAAAGTTTTAGTTCACATATTTTATATTTCCAGCTACAAAAACGTACACATAGGCTGTATGGACAAAACATTGAACTTTACTTCATTTTTTATAAATTGGTGCATAAAAGACATAGTTCTATGACGAACACCTTAGGCAATGAAAAACATATAAAAAACGTGGCAGTACTTAGCTGTATAGCTTCTCCTGTTTAGGAGGTGAGGGGATAGTTCCCATAGTAGACTAGTAGGAGCCGATCATGCTGAGTTGCAGCCCAGTGCCGCCATGCAATGACGCGACGTTTCGGAAGGCACGCCTTCCTTTCTCAAGCATGCGTTGTAAAGGCACGTCATCCTCTTTAGTCACTGACCATGATTGCACAGGTGTGCATGTCATGTTATCTATACTAAAAACAAGATACTAACATCACTGTTAAAAACAATATAAATATCTCAAGCTTAGAGGACATGAAAAAGGTATAGGAGCATATTTTATATAGTGCATAAGTTACAAATAGCAACGTAGACTCAAACACTCATTTAACCCCTTTGGTGCAATTGTATCCATTGTTGAAAACCAATACGCCTCCCTCTGTAGTAACCTAGTTTTATTTTGGCATATATCTGAGATGTTCACTTGTTCAAGTACACACCAACGTAAATCACAGATATTATGTCGGTATTCATTGAAATGTTTCGCTACAGTTGTTTTCACCAAATTTTGTGGGTAGGTCTGAGCTATCTTTTTTGTTTTAAAATTTCTAATAGCACTTTTATGTTCCCCTATCCTGATTCTCACTGGCGGCTGTCTGTCCTATATACCATTTGCTACATGGACATTTTAACATGTAGATTACGTTGTTGCTAGTGCAACTAAAGTATCCTTTTAATGGTATATCATATCCCTGATGTGGATGTTTAATTGTTGAACCTTTAATAATAGCGGAACAGTTGTTGCACGATAGACAAGGATGTTTCCCATTACGTTTAGTCCGAAGGATTTTTTGTCTGGAAATCTGTGTAGGGCGCAAGTCAGAGTGTATAAGGCTGTTGCCTATTGTTTTACCACGTTTATATATGAAACGTGGTTTGTCCCTAAACAGGTGTCCAAACTTGGGGTCAGATTGTAGCAAGTGCCAATTATGATTAATAGCATTTTTTAAAGATGTTATAATGCTTTATCATTATCGGGAATGAAATTAAATCTAGGCTGTTGTTTATTCGTTACTTTCCCTTTAAGAAATTGCAATTATTGGATAAAGTATTTCCAGCTACACTCCTTCATGATTTTTGGTTTAAAAAACTATTAAAGCGTTTCAAAAAGAGTTAAAAAATGCAAATCTGGGTTCAAACTGATCCATAAAAGGGTAACATTTACGCAATTAAAATAAATTATGTGTTAATAAACAGTGATATTACTGTTATGTTTAATGTGTATATTAACACAGTTCTTAGAAATTAAGTGCAATGTATTAAATAACACGTAAAAAATAGCGTATGTATTCCTCCCACTTAGAGTACAGTATACAGAGATCCAACACATTCTTTATCTATATGGAGAGTTGATTAGGGTAAAAATATACTAATGGTCTAAACAGTTTTCAACACCAATAAAGATAGGGTGACAATCTGTAAGTGGGTTATGAGAACAAAAACAACCACCAGCAAATAGAGGATAGCTACGAACTCACATCTATTTATCTATCTCTCTATCTCTCTATCTCTCTATCTCTCTATCTATCTATCTATCTATCTATCTATCTATCTAGATGTGAGTTTGTAGCTATCCTCTTTGCTGGTGGTTGTTTGTTTGTTCTCATATCCCACTTATAGATTAGATAGATAGAGAAAATGGGAAAAAGTTGCGGCACTCCCAAATGATGAAAAAAAAACCCAACAAAAACCCAGGCTTTGTTCCATGTCCAGGGGTGGCGACGTTTCGGCTCCAAATGAACCTTTCTCAAGCCTTTCTCATTTGGAGCTGAAACATCGCCACCACTGGACATGGAATAAAGCCTTGTTTTTTGTTGGGTTTTTTTTTCATCATTTGGGAGTGCCGCAACTTTTTCTTATTTTATTTAATTTTGGACTTTTGACTAAGGTCTTTTTTTCGTTCCTGGCACCCACTTTCTATTAATTTTGGAGGTTCTGTTTTTTTTCTTCATATAGATAGACAGACAGACAGACAGATAGATAGATAGATAGATAGATAGATAGATACTACTAAACCTGTAGTTCAGTCCCACTGACTGGGTACCACAATAAATTAATATTTAGCATGGAATAGTACTTTTCACTGCCCTTACAGGGTATTTCAAATGCATTTTCTAAAACACTATATATAGACATATAGATAGATAGATATATAGGGTCACATGTATGAAAACTGTCTAGATCTAAAACTCACTCTGTTGCCCATAGTAACCAATCAGCACTCCTCTTTAATGTCATATAGTACTCTGGAAAACTGAGAGGGGCGCTCTGGTTGCTATGGGCAACAAAGTGAGTTTTAGACCTGGACAGTTTTCGTACACGTGACCTACAATTTTTTTTTATGCATATGAGTTTGTATATATTTCTATAGCGGTGGTTAGGTCTAAACAATTGCAGTTCTAAGAAAATAATAAAAGAAAAAGTAAATTGAGGTGAATAATAATAATACAAATAATGATTTATTTATTTTACTTGTCATATGTATAAGGTGAGTTATGATGCACATAAATGGTTAAATGGAAAGGTTTAGGAGCTGAGCTACACTAATGCACTCAACCTGTTGAACAGTGTGGTGCTGTTTTTTTGGAAGACACCAGCCATGTTTTTTTGATCCTATTTAAACACCTTATCAGTTTCCAACGCAGTAATTTTTGTAACAACATATTTATTTTATCGTTGCCTTTTAAGAGCCATAATTTTGTATTTTTCCATCCAAGTAGCCACATGAAAGCTTGTTGTTTGCAGGGCAGGTTGCATTTTTATTGGTACTATTTACTGTAACTTATGATATATTACAAAACCTACGAAAATTATTTTTTGGGTGGGTTGGGAAAAAAATGTAGTTGCGCCAACCATGCAGTAAATGACATGTTTAGCTTATTCTGCAGGTCAATGTGATTACAGCTATACCAAATTTATACAGTTTACTTTATGTTTTACTGCATTTGCATTTCATTTCCATTTTCTGTGACTAATAACGTTTAGATTTGTCTATCAATAAACATGGGTGAAGGCTTGCTTTTTGTGAAGGGAGCTGTCATTTGTATTGATACCAATAAAATGACAGGGTGATAAGACTTTTCAATCACTTTTTATTCAATCTTTTTGGGGAGGTGAGGCAACAAAAAAAAGTACAATTCTGGTGTTTGATGTTTTTTTTTTACTCTTTACCATTTGGGATATATAAGGTTAGATTTTAATATATTAGATTTTTAATGGACAAGTTGACAGCAATTATCTTTATTTTTTATATTTTGTCAAATGAGAAAGCAGGGATGTTTTACATTTTTTTTAAACCTTTAAAATGGCTTACATTTTTAAAGGGAATGTGTCATCAAAAATGACTTATTGTTTAACTCACATTTTTATGTTCAACACATTTTTAAAGAATTTCTGGTTATATTTTTTTTATTTTCCATATCACTTTAAATATTTTAAATAATTCTTAAATCGCTTTGGCCACTACGCCTAATAATAGTCTAACACTTCCTGTTTTGTACAGAAAGATTCTCAGTTGTCTGCTCCTTATCAGCACTAAGAGGGTCAAACTGAAAGGAGACACCAGTGTGAATAGATAACACAGGATCCACCAGTCACAAGAGGAGATGATCACAGTTCACCCTTTCACCTCCCTGCACACAGATTTCTTCCCAGGTCACAGAGCAGGACTAGAAAACTCTCCTACAGAAGTGAATGGGACTGAGTCAGTCTTAAGTCTCCTATGTGCATAAAGCTACTGTAAAGCATCTCTCTGACTGCTGTTAAAGTAGTGCAAACAAGGCCTAGTGGCCAAAGTGAAAACTGCAAGACTTGAGAATGATTAAAAAATATTGAAAGTGATATGAAAAATTTAAAAAAAATTCTTAAAAAATGTGTTTAACATAAAAATGGGACACATTCCCTTTAAGGCGCTCTGAGGTACTTTACCACTAGGGAGCACAATCATTTGTACACTTTTCTGGCAACACTAATGTACTGCAGCATAGTCTACAATTACTACTCTTCTGTTACACTTTGTCTCTGACAGAGTGTAATGGGTTGACTGCAATTCCAACCTGTTGGCATTGATCAGATGACAAATAACGGCTTAGATGCTGTGGTTACTCTTTTAAGAGTGCTATGTGGCTATCCAGGAATAGCCTTGTGTGAAGAACATAGAGCATATCCATTATGGACTGCAACAGGCTAATCCATATCCTCGGTGCTCGGTGACGATGAACACTGACACTCCTCTCCTTTGCCTTCTCTCCTATATGTGTTTCTCAAAAAAGCTTTATGCATGTGATCCCCCCTCCATATTCCCTCTTTGGGTCATGGTTACAGTTGCAATTAAGGTTAGAGGGATAAAATTCCTTTTTTTAAGACAACCCAAGTTTTTTCACAAGTTTGGTCAGACCAGTGTTGAAATGAAAATGTACAAGTTTAAGCAACACTGTTGTTAAAGGGGTCTTGCCAGGACGTGCCTTATCTGCTAAGAAGCAATTGTAAACAAGTCACGCTGAGCTAAAACAGAGAGAGTAAGCCAGAGCACAGAGCCATGCATAAGGGATCGTGTGAAATGTTCACTCAAATAATCAAACTACAACTAGTGGATTCTGTATACAAAAGACAACACCTTTTCTCCACAGCAGCTTGAAAGCTTCTTCATGTTCCCTGTCGTCAGATAAAGCAGGGATCTACTCAGATAATCACATTACAACTAGTGGATTCTGTATACAAAAGACAACATATTTCTACCCGGTGCCTTGAAAGCTTCTTCAGCTCCCTTTCATCAGATAAGAAGTGTTCTCTGCGCAAGCCCGGCCAGCAGCAATTGTCAGGTCGTATCTAATAGAAGCTTTTAAGTAACTAAGGGCAGTTAAGGCAGCCTGTAGCTCTCTCAGACTGCAATTTTTATAATCACATATATTTAGAAAAGTGATTAAATACCCATTTTGGAGGATCCCACATCAACATTACATTGTGGCAAAACCCCTTTAATAAGCCATTTTCAATAAAAAAAATGATTCAGTAATATCTAACTTGACTATCAAGTCAAAATATAAAATAAATCTAAAGATGTATCAAATATATAAAAAATTACATATGTTTTAAGATGAGGTTTTCTAAATATACCTATAATACTTCATTTATTCTCTGCTACAATATTGTCAAACCTATTCCTCTGGGCTACTATTATACACAAACAGCACACTAAGGGTATATTCACACGGGCTAATTTCGGCGCGCATTTCGCAGCGTATTTGCGCTCTAATCCGGGCGAGATGTGTGTCGAAATTACAGTAATCCATAGTTCTCATTGAGCCTCCTCTCCCCGCTCGTACAATACGATCGTATTGTACGAGCGGGGAGATAAGTGACATGTCAATATGCGCCGCGAGTAATGACTGTCAATGGGGCTGGTGGGCTACCTGTCCCCCGCGCCACGGGAGTACACGAGTATTAGAGCGACTCCCAAAGCACCCGACTACTGTACGTGCTGCAATTATGCTGTGTGAACAAAGCCTAATATGAAATTCTGTTACTGGGCTGAAATTGGGTCAAGATAAAACCTAAGAATATGTACCACATATCAGTTCAGCCAGGCCCGGCTGGTTATCTGCTCTAAAGGGCACAATAGCTGGGGGCTGGGTCAATTAGTGGGTTGCCTGCCACTGGTGGACAGCCCCTGTAATTATCTGGCAGAACATTTATGAATCACTGCCGGGTCAGAGAGAGAACTGTGCAATTCTACTGGTACAACTATACAGTCCTGTCTGACAAAAAAAGACACTGTCTGAGTTCTGGAGGAAAAGCTCTGATGATGTAACTGTCCATATAGTACCATATATTAGCAGTTACCAGATATAATCAGCCCACACATGGTAACGTTCCATATTTGAGCAGTTATATCATAGGAGCTCTCTCCAGGGAAGCCAATCTATGTCCCTCTCTCCTATGCTTATCATTGGGCAGAGTGTTACAGTATTGTTCTGCCTAATAATAGCGAGTACTGTGCAGCTGTACATTTAGAGGCCGTTCACACGGCTTGTTCTGGGACTGATTGGAGCTGTACTGCGTGCCGTATTTGCGCTGCAGTACGGTTCCAATCCGTCCCAGTAACTACGGTAATCCACAGTTCTCATAGAGAACTGTGGATTCCGTCTCTCCTCCCTGCTTGGCGAATCCGCCAAGCGGGGAGAAAGTGACATGCACATTATCCTGGTGGAATACGCGCCGTGGATAATGCGCCCCCGCCCCTCCCCCGGCCCACCGCTTATTCAAGCTGGAATTGCGGGTCAAATCCGTCCCGCAATTACGACTTGAATAAGCCATGTGAACCAGCCCATAAAGGGAATGTGTCATCAAAAATTACTTATTGTTTAACTCACGTTTTTATGTTCAACACATTATTAAATAATTTTGGGTTATATTTATTTTTAATCTTCAATATCACTTTCAATTTTTTTGTAATAATTCTTAAGTCCTGCAGTTTTCACTTTGGCCACTAAGCCTAATAACAGTCTGACACTTCCTGCCCTATAGATAAAGATTTTCAGCAGTGTGCTCATTATTAACACAAGCAGGGTCAAACTGAAAGGAGACACCAGTGTGAATAGATAACAGAGAATCCACCAGTCACAAGAGGAGATAGTCACAGCTATCAGCCCCCTTCTCCTTGCAGAGTGAATTCTTCCTAGGTCACACAACATGACTAGAAAACTGTCCTATTGAAGTCTATGGGACAGAAACAGTCTTATGGTTCCTATGTGCATGAAGCTGCTGTAAAGTATCTCTCTGACATCTGTTAAAGCAGTGCAAACAAGGCCTAGTGGCCAAAGTGGAAACTGCAAGACTTAAGAATGATTAAAAAATATTGAAAGTGTTATGAAAAATGTAAAAGAAATATAACCAAAAATTCTTAAAAAATGTGTTTAACATAAAAATGTGAGTTAAACAAAAATTAATTTTTGATGACACATTCCCTTTAAAGCTGCACAGTCCTCTCTATCTGTCTAGCAATAATCTCTATGATCAGTGCTGGGAAGAAACAGGAAGTAACAGCTAAGATAAAACTGGAGCCTAGAGAGGTGAGTAACCACAAAACCCCAGGTATGTGACATTAACCCCTCCACTGACCTCCACCAGGGATCTTTACATGTACCCTAAAACACAAGAAATTGTGACATTAACCTTTTTGCTGCTCTAGACTACCGTGCATGCTTACATCAACCAATTCACTTCCCTAGACAGTTCCATTAGTATGCAGCATTAAGCTTTTTACTGATCTACACCATAAAATCAAACATTAACACCCTCAATGTCCTAGTCTACCAAAAATCCTTATAAGCCTTGGACCACCAAACGGGAATTTATGTGGACTGGTTGGGTTTGAGTGTCAGGGCTGCTCTGTAGTCCCCGTTCAGCTCTTGCAAAGATTATCCACTTTGGACAATCCAACATGGGGTCCTGTTGCTGGGACCTAAGCAGTCCGCTGTAACCTTTAGGGAGTATTTAATTCCTCTGCAGCTCCAGCCCAGGAGAAATATAGCCTTGCATAAAGTCAATGGGCTGTGACATAACATATCAATGTGTTTAGTCCTCCAGTATGGGCCGTTTTTGTAGCTGGTTTCCGCTGTGGCTGATGGGAATTGGAAGTAAGAGGTGGTTATTTCATAGTACATATGGCATTACATGGTTGCATCTTGCATAACATCATTTTTTGTTCACCTTGTCAGAACAATGACCTATTATTTACAGTGTGGGCAGATAAACCTGCCAGTAGTTCAGTCCCACTGACTGGATACCACAATAAATTCATGTTTAGCATGGGATCATACTTTCACTGCCCTTACAAGTTATTTCAAATGCATTTTCTAAACCATACAATCCCTTTAAGTTTATATTGTGGGTAACTGCATTGTGTTACCTGTCCTCTTATATCGGGCGGCAGGTATGAACAGGGCTACGTCAGATATCTGGCGTCTTTTCAGCCCGATATAAGGTGCAGCTCCATTTGCTACATGTTTAAATGTCCCGCACGCCATTATCAGGCGCATTACATCGCACCCGCTGCACTTTGTAATGTGCCCGATCTCGGGGGGCATGTGGGATTTATAGCTTCGCTACGGCATTTCTAGGTGCATTACTGCTGGAACTGGTATATCACTTTCAAAGTGGTATACCTGAGCCAGAAGTGTTGTACTAGTGCTAGAATGCGCCTGATTTATGTCCCGCTCATTCTAGCCTATTATTATGCGCATGAAATTTGCCATATAAACGCCAAATTTCATACATGCCGCCCATCATATCTAGTGTTCAGAATTATGAGTGAGGCCATCTTCAGAGTGAGTGAGGCTCATATTCAGAGGCCGAATCAGTGCAGAGTGTACTGTGTATTAGAACTTTTCAGCTCTTCCTAATTCCCGCCTGTCCACAAACATTGCATACGAGTATAATGCTCCTACAAGTTTATCTGTAAGATGATTAGAAAAACAAGTTCTATAAAAACCAGCCACACAGTGCCCTGTTATCCGGGGGAAAGCAATGTGTAATTAGACTGACAGTACAATACAGGAGCCCTGAAACATTTCCAACAGAATCTGCCGGCCAACTTGTAAATGAATAAAGCACAAAAGATTTATTAATTGAAATCTGGGTAATTCCCATTTGGAATGAATCCCAAAACAGTTTTAAACATGACCTGCATGTTAATAAGCTGACCCATCTGCCTTTAGCTTTCTTCACTTACATAGGACACGAACGGACATAATTCATGGCTGCTAATTGTGTTTATATTGTGCTGTAGGAGCTTCAGTTGTGGTCCATATATAACCTCTTGGAGGACTGAATAATTAATTATTCATTTTATGGTAACATGGAAAGGTACATATTATACACTGATCAGCCATAAGATTAAAACCATCTCAAAATGTATAGTTGTCTCATATGACATTCCACCAAAGTAGCCCTGACCCTTCAAGGTACAGACGCTACACAACCTATGGAGGTGTTCTGTGGTATCTGGCGCCAAACATTAGCAGCAGATCCCAAGTCCTGCCATTATGCAAGAACTGTACAGTGACCACTTGTAATCCAATATTTCAATATCTCATCATTGAGCACCCCCTATGTTTCCCTTAGATTTTGTTCACGCGGCGTAATTGCAGCGCGTACAGTACGCGCCACAATAAGCCGGGTGTTGTGGGAGTCGCACTGATCATCGCATACTCCCGAAGCACGGGGGGTGGGGCAGGAGAGGGGGCAGCCCGCCAACCCCTTAGACATGCATTACAGTAATTGACATATCACATCCCCCCCTACGATTGCATTGTAGGCGCGCGGGGACGAGGCGTAATCCATAGTTTCCTATGACAGCTATGGATTACCGTAATTGCGGGGCGCATCTCGCCGCATATTAAGCGCAAATACACGCCGAAATGTGCGCCGAATTTACGCCGTGTGAACATACCCTATGGCCCCGTTCACACGGCTTATTCACGCCGGATTTGCGAGTCGGATTGCGCTCGCAATTCCGGCTTGAATAAGGGGCCGGTGCAGGGGCGCGGCCGCCGGCCCCATAGACTGCCATTATCCACGGCGCGTATTGCGCCTGGATAATGTGCATGTCAGTTTCTCCCCACCCGGCGGATTCGCCGAGCGGTAAGGAGCGATGGAATCCACTGTTCTCTATGAGAACAGTGGATTACGGTAATTACTCAGACGGATTGGCGCCGCACTGCAGTGCAAATCCGGCGCGGAGTACGGCGCCAATCCGCGGCGAAATAAGCCGTGTGAACACGGCCTTACAATTCACCAGTTAGTCATAAAATTCAAATGCTAATAATCAATAGAAAGCTGCTTTTCAGGTCATAGGGTAAACTGCACAGGCTGCACCAATGGTATGGCCATTCCCAAGTCCTGTATTTTGTGAGATGAAGTCTTCATGGATCGGATTAGTTTTCCTATATATTTTACACATGCTCAATCAGACTGAGATTAAGAAATTTGGAGGTCAAGAAAACGCCCTGAACCTTTGTCATCTTCCTCAAACCAAATCTAATCATTTTTCTCAGCATGACTGTTGCGAACGGCGGCGCAGCCGCAAGTCGGGCTGCGGGCGCCATCGCAGCCCTGTCGGTGCCCCCACTACGGGACGAGTGCAACCGCTGCCTGGGTGTCGGGCGACAAGCGCACTCGCTCTCCTGCGCGCCGATACTCACCCAGCCGCGCTCCAGTCTCTCAGCATCCTCCTGCTGCCGGCTCTGTGAAATTTAAAAGGCCAGCGGTAATTGGCTAATTGCCGGGCGCTGCCTCTATATTACCTAGGCGGTTCCGCCCAATCCCTTCCGGATCTTTAGTGCCTTTGCCTATAGAGAAAGCATTTCCTGAAGCCTTGTTCTGATCTTCCATGTACCATACCATTTGCCTCCGTCTCCTGACCACGAACCATTGCCGCCTGTCCTGACCTTCTGCCTGTCCCCAACTATGAGCCTGCCTTATGATTCTGTACCACGCTATACCTCGGCTGCCACCGCAAGCCCGCCACGTCAGGGGTAGCGACTGGTAGACTCCCGCCGGAGAAAGTCCATTCCGCTTTGCGGCGGGCTCTGGTGAAAACCGGGACCTACTTAGACTCTGCTCCCTGACGTGGCTTACAACATCACTTGCGGTGGTCCAGTGGATCCACTTCTACGTCCGTTACAATGACATAGCCCAGAGTATCACATTCTTCTCATAGTAGATCTTGGCATTATCTTGTATTGAGGAGAGTGATGCTACTCACCCAGCTATCCATATGATCACTGGAGCCCTGGACCACTGTTCATCAGAGTCGCATGGCGCGCTCCGTAGCTCATGCCTCACTGATGCTCGGTGCCCAATCAAGGCACTCGGTGGGTGGTCCGCTCGCCTCCCCGTCCCCGCCGGCATGCACTTACCCGGCCACGCTCCTGCTCAGGCTGGTTCCGTGTCCCGGCGCGTAGCTCCGCCCCTAGGGGCACGCGCGCGCCGGCAATTTGAATTTAAAGGGGCAGTGCGCCGGTAATTGGTTCATTGCCGGTCACTGCTCCTATTTAGTCCGGTCACTTCCTGCCGGCCCTCGCCGGATCCTTGGTGTTCTTACCCATGGTGAAAGTGTTCCTGAGCGTTCCAGTATTGCCTTCCTGTGTACCGACACTCTGCTACGTCTACCGTCTACGAACCTTGCCGCCTGCCCCGACCCACCTGCCTTGTCTACCGTCTACGAACCAGAGCCACCTGTCCTGACCTCTGTCTGTCCTCGACTACGAGCCTGCCTGCCGTTCCTGTACCTCGCACCCTTGGCCGCCACCGCAGGCAAGCCCGCCAGTGGTAGTGACACTGGTGGACACCCGCCGCAGCAAGACCATCCCGCTTTGCGGGCGGGCTCTGGTGAAAACTGGGTCCCACTTAGATTCCACTCCCTGGTGTGGGCTTACGCCATCGCCTGCGGTGGTCCAGTGGATCCACCTCCAGAATCGTTACACATATGATATAAGCGAGAGCATTATTCATCAGATCAGGCCATCATCCTCCATAGCTCCATGGTCCGGTTCTGATGCTCACGTGCTTAATCAAGGCACTTATGGTGGTAGTCAGGAATAAGCACTGGCTTTCCCTCTGGCCTGTCTATGTAGCCATATACAGCAAGCTGAGATGCACTGTGGGTTCTGGCATGTTTTTGTCATAGCCAGCATTACATTTTTCAACAATCTGTGATACTATTGTGTAGTATGTCCCTTATAAGGGGTTTGTGCCGCTATATGCATTGATGGCATATCAATAAGTGCAGTTTCCACCTCTGGGAACCACACAAATCTTGGGAATGTCGGCTTGCTTGGCTCTACTCAGAACTTCCATTGAAATCTATGGGAGAGTTGTAACCACCTGTCCATTGAAAATGGAGAGGTTTCAAGGCTCGTTCTCGAGATAGGTGTAGATTGTAAGCCCTCGCGGGCATGGTCCTCTCTCTCTCTGTATCAGTTGTTAGTCATCTATTGTCACCATTGTACTTGTTCGATTTCTGTTATGTATGTAACCCCCCTTGAATATACAGCGTATTGGAATCAATGGTGCTTTAAATATATAATAATAATAATAGGTGGGGGTCCCAGAGGTGGGACCCACACTTTTCACACATTAATAGCATATCCTACCGACATGCCATCAATGTGTATAGTGGGACAAACCCTTTAAAGGGGACGCACCATGCATGGCTTGGGCCAGACCATCTGGCTTGATCCCACAGAAGAGCTACAGTAGCACAAATTGCTGTAAAACATAATACTGACGATGATAAAAACGATGTCAGAACACACAGTGGAACTCAGCTTATTGGTGCAGGTGATAATCAGTGATAGAGGAAGACCCCATTCCCAGCTCAACTGCCTTTGAATAAACTATCTAAGTGATATGTTACAGCTGAAACCCGCTGCATACAGTCTCCAGCGACTTTCACCATACATACATATGTCATAATGTCCAGAAGGGCTATTATGGAGCTTAATAATACAGATCAGTATTGCACATTCATATGACATCCTTGTACCATCTGTAATTGTATTTTCTAAATGGAGAAGTGCTGGAAGAAAGAATTAATGACATACAGTACGTATCATGTCATCAGTATATGTTGTCACATTTATCACATATGTATCATATTGTACAACAACAACAACAACAAAAAACAACAGCTCAGCATTACAATGACTAATAGCAATTAAATCCTTGTTACATGATTACTAAAAATGACAAAAATGTTCCAATAGTTAAAAATGGAGTAGAACACAGAAACAATCACCATGTGGTCATCATTCAGTACACACAGTTCATGATTGTAGTGGATCATATAATAAATAAATCATTTATAAGCAGTGATTCACAGGCTTAAAGTACTAATCCTCCAAACAATCAGGGGAGGGACAATACAATAAGGTAATGCAACAACACCATAGTTGATAAGCATAACTCATCCCAGCCTGAAAAAATAAGCGTTATAATAAACAGACCACTATGGTGAACGTGATCCCAAAGTGCTTTTCACCATTACTTCTTCCAGTGGCACGCCCAAACTCAAGAAAATAAATGCCAAATAACCCCTCATAGATGTTTGTTATAACTAAAGCTAATCAAGAGGACATGCTGTACCTAGGAAATCACCCAGACAGATACTGTGTACACACAGGGAAGACGTGGCCACACACTGCATCAAGTACCGCCAGTATATATAGTGCTATTATGCCTAGCATGTGCATAGTGAAGTAAACAAGCCACAGATTACTAGCACACTGTGCAGACCACAAGGGGAGTCAGGAGAAAGCACAGTCAGGGCTTGTCCTCACGGCACAGGTTTTCAGTCGGATTTACAGACGGTTTTCGGATTTGAAAGCCGTTTGTAAACCGACTGTCAATCTTTTACATTGACTTTAATGGAAAATCCGAGCAGCAGATTTTCTGCTAGACAGCTTTTTACACCACCAGCAGTCCAAAAAACTTAGAACACTGTTAATTCTTCCACCCGGTTTTCAAATGGAACATGAACATGTGGGTGCGAAGAGAGACGGCTTAAGTCCACAAACCACGGAGAAAAACTGTGCCCCTGCGTGCCAAAAAAAGATCAAATACCGGTTGGCATTTCCCGACTGGTATTTGGTCTTTGCCATGTAAACGCAACCTTAGGATTGTTTTAAACATTTTATTATTTAGAAAAACCCATTTGAAGTGTTTGACGTTTATCAAGCCAGACAGAAGTGGATTGAAGCAGAGAGTATAAGGTTCATTTATACTACATTTCAGTGTTTCATCACTGATATGTGCTGAGGTCATGTTAACAAGATCTTCAGATGTATACTACGGTGTAGCCATATGGTCTTATAGAGTAAATGTTGTCTCTTTTGGACTACGTTTGGGCTATTTCAGGGCCAGACACAAAAATGTGGTCTACCAGGCTTAGGCTAAAAAACATAACTGCATCATAGTATTTTTCTAAAAATAACCCATCTTTATGTAAAAGAATAAAATAATATGAATAATAATAATATGAAAAAGGCTAATCCCTTAATACAGAAGAGATAGTAATAAGAATCTCTATGTATGAACACACCTAATGTGGTACTAAACACCTACATATCAATGATATAAGAGGGATGCTTGGTCCCAATGAGTCACAAATATAACTTATAACAAAGAAAGTGCAAAACGTGCCTTCAAAGTGCTAAAAATAATAATTTATACTTTAAAAATAGTGTAACCAAAATTCATGTCATCAATACTAGAACATAATACAGCCAGACATATTCATACTTAATTCATAATATATCCCAATATAAATGAATGTGCTATTCACATAAAAACATAACATAAATAACATAAACTAAATAACTCATATATGAGAAACATACACAGATATATATATATATATATATATATATATATATTTATTTATCTATCTATTTACAGATATCTGTCTGTCTGTTTCTCATATATATATATATATATGTATATGTATGTATGTATGTATATATATATATGTAGAAGAAGAGAGGGGGCAGATTAAGGAGACAAAAACAAGGTTGGTGGAGAGAGAGATGTACTACTGCATGGTCCTGTTTCATATCTGAATATCTGCCTTGGAGTTTCTAGGTTACAGAGTCCCTAAATAAACATGTAAATTGTCATCTTAGTTAAAGGCTGTCCTTTCTGGTCATTAAGCAGAATGCAGACAAAACAATAAAGATTTTATCTCCCAGCAATAAAAAGTAGACTTTTCAACGTACAAATTACCTATGTCATAACTTTATTTCAATCTAAGTTCGAAACACTGTGTCATATTGCAGTTGAAAACAATTGCTTGGAAGGAGATGTCACTTTAATAGTTAATTGCATTCTTCTTTATTGAATAGCTCTGTACTATTTTGTACAAGCATTTTATCTCATCTTGTTAAGCTGCTTTAGATGGTAATATTACTAGAACATTTTCCAATAGATTTCCATTAGATGGTGCAGTGCGCCCTCTAGGGGTAATCTTTTTGCAGTCAACTTAATATATGCTTCCCTGTTTACTTATGTCTAAGGCCTCATGTCTGGAGTTGTAGTCATTATACGCAACACCACTCATAGATATCTATGGGTCTGTACATAGGGTGTAGCTATAATCAATAGGGTTCCACAGCAAGATGAGCTCCCGCTCCCTAAAGTGGCTGTGAAGGAACAACAACCAATACTCCTAACCATGGGCATAACTAAAGGCTCATGGGCCCTGGTGCAAAGCTTCAGTTTGGGCCCCCTCCCTCTATACAGTTGTTTGCCATGACTTCTTAACAACAGGTTCTAATGCATTAGACTGTAGAAATGATCTCGCACTAGGGGGGACTCAAAGCTAAAGTAAAAAAAAAAAATGTTTTAAAGTGTAAATAAAAAAGAAATATTAACAGTTCAAATCCCCCACTTTTTGCCATTTTACAAATAAAAAATAATAAAAATTTCCACATATTTGGTATCGCTGAGTCCAAAAAAGTCCAATCTATTAAAACATATCATCATTTATCCCGTGCGCTGAACACCGTAGAAGAAAAAAATTCCAAACGTCAAAATTGTGTTTTTTTCACGTCCCTGAAAAATTGGAATAAGTGTATTCAAAAAAGTCGCATGCATTTCAAACTGGTAGCAGTAAAAAGTGCACTTCAGCCTGCAAAAAAATGCCCCTCATTGAAGTCCTTAGGTAGAAGTACAAAAAAGTTATTGGTCGCAGAAAATGGCGCTGTGGCTCAAGTTTCAAAAATAGAAAATGTGTTTTACAGTACCAAAACATAACGGAAACCCTACATGTTTGGTATTGTCGGATGCATATCAACCTGTAGAATTCAGAGAACACATCCTTTTTACCGAAGATTGAACGATGTAAAAACAAAACACCTGCAAATATGGCAGAAGTACATTTTATTTAACATTTTGCTCCATTTAGAATGTTTTTGCTGTTCCCCAGTATATTCTATGGTAATATGAATAACATCATTAGAAAGTACATTGTGTCCCGCAAAATAAAAGCCCTGATATGTCTGTGTAGGTGGAAAAATATAAAAGTTAAGCTTCTGGGAAGGCGAGGAGGGAAAAACAAATGTGAAACAAATAAATAGGCTGCAGTGGAAAGAGGTTAAATAACAATAATTCTATAGATTGGAGCATCAGAAACTCTATGTGATGTTTACAGTGATTTAGTGACTGGAGCTCCGTGCTCTGCGGTTGGTGCTGGATCAGATTTCTCATTCACAGATAGCAGTGATCGCTGAGCACAGAGCCCCAGTCACTAAATCATTGTCAGCAGCACAACTGCTTCCCGACACAGCACTGATTTACACCAAACGCGGGGGAGTGCAGCTTACCTGCACGTATCAGGCTGCTCTGACTCTTCTGTCTCCCCTGCAGGCTCAGTGTAGAAAGCAGCTTCCTGCATTCTCATCCAGAAACTGTAGCTCCTCTGACTTGGGGGTGAAGCTATTTCGTTCTGATCTCGGACGATCTGCACTGTGCAGAGCCCGCTCAGCTGTTACATCGCTGGCTGCATCTATATAATTCAGCGATGTAGCTGAGTGGCGAGGGGGCCCTTTGGCCCCCCTGGCTCAGGGGCCCGGTCACAACTGCCACCGCTGCGACCCCTGTAGCTATGCCACTGTTCCTAAATGTAACCAGCAAAGTGAAAAGAGTAGTAACAGTATTAAATAAAACATAGATTCTTATACATGTGTGATGCTGTATGAGAATGTATGAAAATCACAACTACCAATATACACAAAGTAAATAGATAATGCCAGATGCTGAGTGCGGCAGTGCAAATACATCTGCAAAAATTTTTTTTTAAGAAAACGTACCTATATGGCAGTAGGGTGTATATAACATCACTCAATCTATTTTGCCATAAGCAATCTTTAACCCAAATCTACCACTAATCAGGTGTATCTGGTGCTAGGCTTATACACAGCACTAAAATTATCAAAGGGTTAAAATAGAGAACAGTCTTACCCAGACACATAACAAGAAAAGCCTGGGCCCCATAGCAAATTTTTAGATGGGTCCCCCTCTTGCCAGACCCTTCTCTGACCAAAAACATTTATCATTAACTCTTAATAATAGTCATACAGTTACTAAATAATACAATGATGCTAATACCTAATCATGCATATCACAATCATAGAATAAAATTACCAAATGTTTCTTATTAGTGATGCTTGCATATTTTGTTGTGAGAGCACTGTATCACGTAGATATAGCATTGTTAGTGAGATAATACTACCTAGCAATGTTTAGGGAGAAAGGATGGGAATGCAGGTGTTCATGACATATTGCCAAGGGTGTTCAACATCCAGGGATTGATTTTTCCAGTGCCAGGTTAACCTCTGAAGAACTGGCGATTCGGAGGAGGGGGGCTTGTACTGGAAAAATACTGATCTGTTAGCTTGTGTAACACTTGGTTACACAGGTATTTGTTTCAAATGAGATATAAGCTGAGAAAGTTTGCTGCGAAGTTAGAAGTATCTGGACCTGTGGGTGCGAGGGACGCCTCACCGCCACAGGGATGTATCCCAGGAATATCTCTATCTTCGCTGGCCCACTTCTCCCAGCTGATGTTATGGATAGATGATGCTTATAGGGTTCCTGGTGAAGGTTTGACCTGTATAAGGGGACACCCGTGCACAGTGTTTGATCTCAGGGATTCTCTCTATCTTTGCTGGCCCCCTTCTCCCAGCTGATGCCGATAGATGATGCTTATAAGGTTCCTGGTGAAGCTTTGACCAGTAAAAGGGGACACCCGTGCTTGGTAGTGATCTCAGGGATTCTCTCTATCTTCGCTGGCCCACTTCTCCCAGCTGATGCCGATAGATGATGCTTATAAGATTCCTGGTGAAGCTTTGACCCATATAGAGGTGTAATGTAAGTATTTGTAATCAATATTATGCGTGCTTTGCCTGTGTAATCTATATTATGCAAAAGTGTATGCAATATCACACTATCTTCTCTTAGTCTTATGAGATCACTGAATTCTTCATATAATAAAGTTAATAATGCATTTGATGTCGCCTTCTTTAAAGCCGTATCCGAACCCCTAAACTAGTTGGCAAAACAGTGGTGCTCACTGGCCCTTTAAATTGCAGAGAGTTGGTACACACACACCCTAGGGGATGAGTATATGTGCTCCAACCGCACACACAGGAGGAGAGCTGGGCAGGAACGGGCAGAGGTGCGTATACAGCAGAGTGCAGCGGGTGTCGACACGATCGTGTCACACATCATCACAGTCTCCCAATAACATGTCTGTAATCAGGGTGAAAAAGGGACTAATTAACTTGTCCTAATACACCCTGCCAGGGCTACTCTTTAACCTAAAAACCCTGACACCGTGTGACCGCCCCAATAAAGGTGACCACGTCTGGAACCTGCCCCTCTAGTAACTTTCTCTTTTTACCCACAAAATACAAAACAGCCCCAACATGTATTGATCCCCCTCTATAACAATTAGATCTCCTCAGGGGACAACTAATGGGAAGCACCATGGCTCAACATCCAAGAGAAAGTGATAAACCCATGATGCTCAAAAATGGAATGATAGCTCATTGTTATGTTCACCATTACAGCTGCTGCTATGCGGGGCTGCTCTTTTCGGGTGATTACTCTGTGGCTTTGGGAGTAGGTGTGAGGCTTAGTCACTAAACAGGGAGAGATATTGTCTCTATTTGTGACCCTTCACTGCTATCCGTAATATCATGGGGTAACACATTGAAGTATATCCTGAATCTGTATGAAGGAGAGACAAGTTACTATAAACCTGAACATTTGTCATTTCCAACATGTTTAAAGTACTTTAGATTTCTATGGTGCTTCATGTGGTCCATATTGCTGACAAGCAGTAAGTTGAGATCCATTTTTTAGATAAAACATTAAAAGTAATATTTTAAGACACTTATTAGTGCTACGACTGATATTTTTGACTTTTCATGGTGGTATTTTAATTATCTTTTGTGCTGTGATTTTTTTTAAAATAACACAAGCAGATGAAAAGTATGGGCAGTTTAAAAGTTATGTGGCAAAATGAAGTCACCGTTGTATGGCAGCATGAGAAACAAAATTACATCTTACCAGAGCACATGGCCGAGGTTTAAGGATAGAGTGTGGCTAAATCATTTTGTGTTATTTTTTAGCACAGTTTATCACTTGCTCTTGGAAGCTTATGCATGGTGCTATCCCCTAATTGTTCCTTTAAGGGGATCTAACTATTATAGGGGGAATAGAAACATGTTGGAAATGTTTGTAGTTTGCGGCAATTTTACAGTGTAAAAGGGATAGTTACTACATTGACAAGTTCCAGTCATGGTTACCTTTATTGGGTCGGTCATTTCTCAGGTGTTTAGGCTACAGAGTAGCTCTGGCTGGGTGTAGTAGGATGAGTAAATTAGTCCCTTTTTCATCTTGATTCCAGACATATTATCAGAAGATTCAAAACTACTCCAAACCATTACACTGCATTTTGGGTAAGACTGTTCCCTGTGTTATTTATTTGATCATTTTAGCACTATGCATTTGCACTCAACATCTGGCATTATCTAGCTATTTTGTGTAAATTAGTTGTTTTTTTAAAAAAACCATATGCTAGTTATTAAGAGCCCACAAGGCCCAGCATTCAACTCAAACTTCCTGTTCAATCTATAGGCAGATCTACAATAGTGATTGGCATATCAACTGTCTATTCTGACATGAGTGCAGGAGATTTATAAACTGTCGTACACAAGGCTACACAGCTGTAAAGGGTAAAAGCTTGTCATTAAGGAATGTAAACAAGCTCCAATCTGTGAGATGAGGAACATAGCAGAGAGTGACATCACCAGCCCAACCACTGATGCAGCCTGTATGGGCAGAGAGAGGGGACTGGTAACTAGGGAAGCTTGTGTGCAAAAGCAAGAGATAAGATCTGCTCTAACTCTGAAGAGAAGCAAAATCAGAACTGCAATGTATTTGGTAATAGTCATTATTTACCTTTGCCTACATGTTTAAAGCTAATCACTATGGTGAGAAAACCCCTTTAATACTGTTACTCCTTTTTTTGCTTTGCTAACACAGTAGCATTACAAGATAATTCAAGATATGATTAGTAGTGCCATGTATCAGATGGTCCACACAGATGGATACAGATGTAACAAACTTTAACTTCCCGGTAGTATCACGGCTTTCTATGTTCTGGGTTCTTAGATAACAAAAAAAGCCAATGAAAAACATTTAAAAAGTTGAGATAACTTTCTGTGCTGTGAAATCGTGGTGCATTATCTTTCCTAGTAGAAGAGAGCCACCAACTTATTTCATACACGAAGAATGGGGCACATTTCTTATGGTAATTACACCAGAATGTGCATTACACCACATGTAATATGGGAGGCTTTTTTGGTCTGTTTTGCGCCAAAAATACTCTTGATGCCACATTTTCAATGTAAATGAACAGTAATATATCAAAACTAGGTACATTATATGCCGGGCATAACATTACATACACGTAGCAATGGTACGCTGTGTGCCTCCATAACGCAATGTGCCTAACGAGGAGCATTACATACACTAGTAATGATACGCTATGTGCCTCTGTTACGCAATGCACCTCGATAGGTGCATTATATACACTACCACTGGTATGCTATGCGTCACGATTGCGCAATGCACCTTTTTAGGCGCATTAAGTTTACTATGCAAGGTATATCAGACGCTATATTCTATAGGGGGGGCTATAACCTACAGGAGGGCTATATCTA
>JAODAL010006665.1:0-65000 GCA_025379985.1 Phyllomedusa bahiana
CAGATTGTGAACTGTGATAAGTTGGGTCTTCCATTGTTATTACTGTTCCTTTTTGGAGAACACTGGAGAATGAAGTCCAAAGTGTCTTTGAACACGTGTGTGATCACAGCTTCTGCTTCTTTCAGCGATTTAAACGCTCTTTGCCACGGTCACCAAATATCTTCAATGTATCTACTTTGTGCTTGTAAAGTTCCAAACAGAGTAAACTAAATATTCTCCACTTTTTAGGCACTTCAATGGAGAAGTCTTCAAATTGTAGAAGTTTGTCGCCCCATATAATTAATGGTGTTCATCTTTTACAGTATGCTGCAGTATTTTAACCTTGTCATTAAAGTCTAGAAATTTCATTACAACTTGGCGTGAATGGTTGCAAGCAGAGTCTCTTTTATTTTCACTCTGGGTTCTGGCTGGTCCAATGTGGTGGCCCACTCAATCCGTTATTTATGATCAAAATCAATTTCTCTGGGTAATCCGTTCGCATAGCGTTTGCAAGTCTGCTGGTTTTATAGATTCAGACAGTCCCACAGTGTTAATTACTCTGGTGGGACCTTTTTCCAGTTCTTCTTTGCGGTTTTCTAATTTTCGCCAAAGAAGAGCCCAATTTGGTGGTTATGGAGGCACTTTCAGACCCTAGGCATTGGACTCTATGGGTGACATGCGTGATGTTTGTCGTTAAGACGCCAATTTTTATGCACATTACAATAGTATAGGATGCCCCTGATTTATGAACCAGGACTACTGCGGGTCATAAATCAGGTGCATTCTAGCGCATAAACGTTAATTCTGGTTCAGGTAAACCACTTTGGAAGTGGTTTACCTGTTTTAGCAGTAATGTGCCTGGAATTGCCATAACGAAGCTATAACTCTATAGCTTCATACAGTTCTGGTGCGCCCCGCCTCCCCCATGCCACCTGATCGCAGGTGCATTACAAAGTGCTACGGGCGTTCTGTAATGCGCCGGATATTGGTGTATGGGCGATTTTAAACTGTAGTGAACGTTCATACATTCATACATGTCACCCTATGTTCCAATTCTTCCAGCCTATTTGTATGCTGTTGAAGGTCTTTCTGGATATTGCCCAACTAGGTTTGCAGAGTGTTTCCAGAGTCTCCTGTAGATCTGTGGCTATCTGTCTGGATACCTTTTGTGTTAACCTTTTGTATCAGGGTGCCTTCACATGAGGTAGAGAAATATCAATTTCTCAGAAGATACCTCTCCATCCACTGGTAGAAAAGTTGTGACATGGTTCCCAGTGACTCCAGTGTGCAGGTCAGTACCTCTGATGCAGCAAATTTAAATGGTTGGGAATGCAATGGTAGCGGACCTCAGACAATCCATATCTAGCTCCACTACCACTGGAACCAGAAGTCTGTCCTCTCTCCCCGGTCAAACTATTCATATTTTCAGTCTGCCCAATGATCCACCTATTCCCTCTCTGCAATACCAACCAGCGTACTGGAATGTTTGCATCAGTGCCCTAACCTCCCTGTCCGAGAAATGAGATTCTATGAATAAGCGCCAGCGTTTGAAGAATCCCTCAGTACGAATTTCCTTACATCTCTCCGTTTCAAGTTTATCTGCAACTAGATATATTTTCATTTGTTCTGGGATCATGGAGATTGGTGGTAGAGAGGGTTTAATCCAGAAGGTAAGTAAACAACGCTTTGCTACCAGAATCGCTATATGAATTGCTGCTGGGATTCTTTGGACTTCGCTAAGCGCACCTTCTTCCCCATCCTCAGGTGGTCTAGGGCAATGAAATATGAGTAGGTCGTGGCATTTCTCCAGGACCACGTTAAAGTGTACCTTAATGTAAGTCACAAAACTGTCCCAATAGACCTTGGGTATGGGCGCATTCCCAAAGGCCATGCCATAGGTCGGTTTTATGCAACCCACATTTGGGCCAATGTTACAGCCTTTTAGGAAAGTTTTGAGTGGGGGGCAGGTTAAAGCCATAGATGGCATAGTGTGCAATTTTGAAATGTGACTCTCTCCAATTTGCACAGACAATGTGTTTTCTAACCGCTACCAACCCCTGCACTATTCTCTCTGGTAGTTGGTCATCTTTTAGACGGCGAGCCCAAAATTGAAAAGCATGTGACTCTGCGCGGCTCAAAGTCCAGCCTCTCATGACCTCATAAAGCCCAGAAAGTCGACAATTCTCTTTATTGGAGTCTATGAATGTATCATAAGTGTTAAGGGAAGTTTCTTTGGAGACATCTTTCAATCTAGAGGCACAGAAGTAATATAATTGATAAGCGGCCAGCATCTGCGAAGTAGGCAGAGAAAACTTGACTAAGGGCTGAATTAAGCC
The DNA here is from genome assembly GCA_025379985.1 of Phyllomedusa bahiana. Taxonomy (NCBI): domain Eukaryota; kingdom Metazoa; phylum Chordata; class Amphibia; order Anura; family Hylidae; genus Phyllomedusa; species Phyllomedusa bahiana. The sequence goes on from JAODAL010006665.1 coordinate 2,316, forward strand.
CGAAACGCGTCAGCTCCTCACCCCTCTGTCTGTTCACTGTTGCACACGTTGTCTTCCATGTGGTTCCACTGTGGCTGATTTTAAAGAATCTACAATAAATCGTTTTGGATTTTATCTATATTCCTACCGGTGCCAATCCATTTTCTTTGTTGGTCTACAAGCATTCGGCGTGTCATGGACGCGGATTGAGGCACGGGTTTAAAGCCCGATTCTAGCAGACTTAATATGCTAAGGTGAGCTGCCTTTTTCGTTTATTCTTACAGAGAAAACTTTGCCATCATTTCTGTGGGCGTCAGCCACCTCTGTTCCTTGTCATGCAAAAGCTGTCCCGCCACTTCCAAACCACCCTCCCTCCATTTTGCAAACATTGGTTTAGATTGGCCCAAAGTGAAATCGGGGTGATCCCAGATAGGCATACCCTTGGAAATCAGGAAGGGGAGGCCCAATTGTTTCCAGATCTCTTTCCATACAACGATTGTATCTCGAAGGATAAAAGAAGATTTAATCGAGGATGGCAAATTTGAATACTTAGTATGAAGGAGGGCATGTGGATGCCAAGGGTGATTAAGTTCTTTCTCCAACTCCCAATTGGAATAACGGTTGAGACCTCCTGACCAATCTACAACATGACGTGTCAGGCATGCCAAGTTGTAACCCCTAATATCCGGAACATTTAACCCTCCTTTTGAGGTCGGTAACATCAGTTTTTTAAGAGCTATACGGGGTTTTTTCCCTGCCCAAATGAATTTCGAGAATATCGAATTGACTTAATTTATGTCGGAGTGCCTTAGGAGAAATGGAAGGGCCTGAAGGGGGTATAGCAGTTTGGGGAATCTGAACATTTTTATAGCATGACATCTCCTCGTCAAGGACAGTGGCAAGAAACTCCAGCACGTCAGCTCCTGGGAGATCTTGTTAATGATTGGGGGAAAGTTTAACCTATAAATGGTATCCGGGGTTCCACCTATGTTGATTCCCAAATAATAGATGTGGGTAGGAGCGATGGCAAGATCTATACCCAGGTTCCGCCAGACTGTTTTCGGGAGGTTAGATCCTAAGCTAAAAAGTTCGCTCTTAGTTGCATTCACCTTATAGCCAGAGAGCTCCCCAAATAACCTGAGGGTATCAAAGACCTGTGGGAGGTGTGTCAAAGGGTCCGACATAAATAGAATCAGATCATCCGCAAAAAGCGCAATTTTGACCTCTTGGGTACCAACTTTGATTCCTGTGAAGAGATCTGATTCTTCCAGAAATCTTGCCAGAGGTTCAAGAGCTAAATCGAAGAGGAGGGGTGACAAAGGACATCCCTGTCTGGTCCCTTTTTGCAAATGTATTGGTGAAAATATAAAACCAGGATTGTATACCCGTGCTTTCGGGATAGAGTAGATAGCTGTCAGAAAAGTCAGAAAGGCTCCCGAAATCCCAAGTGCGTCAAAGACCAGCCAGAGCCACTCCCATCGAACGTTGTCAAAGGCCTTCTTGGCATCTAAGGCCACTAGGACAGGTTGTTCTCCGGGAGTGGGGTTGTGCTTGATTCTATCCATTACAGCCAAGACTTTCCTAAGATTTCCCACAGCTGACCTCCCTTTAATAAAGCCCTTCTGCGATGGACCCACTAGGGAAGGCATTAGCTCCGCCAAGCGGTCAGCCATTATTTTTTATAGCAGTTTCTGGTCCACATCTATAAGTGATATAGGCCTATAGGAGGCTGGGAGGAGGGGGTCCCTCCCCTTTTTGGGTATGACCTTTATGAAGGCCATTTTTGATTCTGGTCTAATATATCCCTCTCGCAGAACTGAGTTATAATACTATGTGAGGGTCGGGGCAACCTGATCCATCAAAATCTTGTACATTTCTCCTGAATAGCCGTCAGGGACAGGAGCCTTACCAGGTTTTAATTGCCTTATCGCATTGCGTACTTCCTGTTCAGATATCTCAGAATTTAGATGGTCTCTTTGCAGGTCTGATAGGTATGGCAATTTTAGTTTTGAAATAAATTTCCTGCCCTCTTCCCCCCCCATTTATAAGGGCGGGGGGAATTTAAGGGAAGCATAGAAGGCGACCAAGAGTCATTAATTCGTTCAGGGTCTGTGGTTACCTCTCCCCTGGCGTGCGAATGGCTGTAATGTGGGAAGGCCTATAATGCCCCTTAAGCAACCTAGAGAGGACTTTTCCCAATTGATTCCCGTATCTGAAGAGTGTGGACTGCAGGTGAGAGCGGTGAAGCTCCTCCTTGCGTTCCGCCCAGATATCAAAATTTCTTTTGGCAGTCTCCCATTCATCCTTTCTCACCAACCATTTTGCTGAAATATTTTATAAGTGGACCTCACTTCCTCCGAGGCCTCCTTATAAGACGTGGCCAATTTACGCTTCTATAGGGAGGTATGCGCTATGATCCTGCCCCTCAAAACCGCTTTAAATGTAAAAGGTAGGATCTGATCGATGTGCTGCAATATTGTCATCATATTCCAACCACCAAACCTTGATCATATCTTTAAAATATTCAGACTTTCCCAAATAGGGAAGCAATTTACAGATAAAATCTGTCCCCCCTAGGGGATTCCTCCATAATTTCTAGTGTAATTGGAGTGTGATCAGATATGAGCATATCTAGGATCTGGGCATGGTCCACTCGGCTACACAAAGTGTCTGACACTAGAAGGTAGGGAGTAATATGTGTATTCCCTACCGTCAGGTTTTCTCCCTCTCCAGCAATCGTGTAGGTTGGTCTTTTCCAGTAGGGGAGCTAAAGCTCTACTCTCTCTCCTCTGCGAGACTGGATTTAAGTTTTGTGAAGGGGGTTATTTCTTCCTATCCTCTGCGGGGTCCATAACAAGGTTCATATCTCCTCCTGTAATCTAGGTGGTACATGTGTCAGCCCGGATTCTGTCTCCTAAATCTCGGAAGAACGTGCTACTTTTTGTGTTGGGTCCATATACATTATAAAGACTGATCTCTTTCCCTCCCCACTTAATGGTTAAATGGGAAATTCTACCCTACCCATCGTGCGTGTGAGAGATTAACTCAAAGGGAAAATTTTTGTGAATAAGGGTGATGACCCCAGCCTTACCATTCACCGAAGGAGACCCATAGACATGGCCCGCCCAGAGCTTCTCCATCCGCCCGATGCCGTCCCCATTTAAGTGAGACTCCTGGAGAAAGGCGTCATCAGCACGGAGTCGTCTTAAATTTCGCAGTACTTTCATCTGTTTATTTGGGGAACGGAGCCCCTTTATATTCCAAGAGATCACTCGCATGTTGGAGTGTCAAGCGGATGGTATGGGCGCATGGGGGGGTATGGATCCCTCACGGCAAATGGAAGGAGGACGGGCAACAAATAGCACTCCAGGTGAGACCCAGAAGAGAAGTAATGACATAGGGGGAGCACGCCACTTCAAACTTAACAAATAACATGCGAACAATAAAACCAATGAGAAATTGCGCCAAGAATGCTAAGAAAAAAAGGGGGGGAGAGCACCCCAACTCCCACCTTTCCTAATGCGTTAGTGGGACTTCCTTTTTTCTGTCCGATGGGGACAGAGGCTCTCAATAAATGTCCGAGTGTTCTCTCTTTTCCCGCCAGCCTTTTAAACCCATTAAACGACCTTGGGCGTATGAGTACGTCCCAGGGCCGCTAAGGGGCTTTGCGGGGATCGGGTCCGCGACCCCCTGCACAGCCGCCGGGTGTTAGCGGAAATCGCCGCTAACACCCGGCAGTTTTAAAAGCGGCCGGCGGGTGGCTCCGCCCGCTGGCGCTGTTTTACCCATCAGGCGCCACGGCAAAGATGGCCGGCGGCGTCTGAATTAAACGCCGATCGGGTTCCGGCACCAATCGGTGCCGCGCCAACCGATCGGTGCAGTGATCGGCAAAAAGCGCAGCTATGCTGCGCCGATCCGATCACGGGCATTGTGGTGGGGAGCCTTGGGAAGGCTCACCGTCACTTACCCCGGCCGATTTGCCCCCCTTCCGTCCGCAGACAGGAAGTGGGGAAACCGCCATCTTTGTACACCCTAATGCATTGCCTATGCAATGCATTAGGTTTGTATTAACAATTGTGCCACCTAGTGGTCAAGTACCACAGGTGGCCTCAATGTTACAGTAAAAAAAAAAAATAAATAAAGTTTGAAAGTACAAAAAAAAAAAGTATTAAAAGTTCAAATCACCCCCTTTCCCCATTTTACAAATAAAATCATTAAAATAATAAAAAAGGTAAACATATTTGGTATCGCCGCGTCCGAAAAAGTCCGATCTATAAAAATATAACAGAATTTATCCCATACGATGAACACCCTAGAAGAAAAAAAAATTCCAAACGCCAAAATTGCGTTTTTTGGTCATTTTACGTCACTCAAAAAATGGAATAAAAATGATCAAAAAGTCGCATGCATTCCAAACTGCTAGCGATAAAAAGTACATTTCAGCCCGCAAAAAAATGCCCCTCATTGACGTCCGTAGGTGTTAGTACAAAAAAGTTATTGGTCGCACAAAATGGCGCTGCGGCGCAAATTTCAAAAATAGAAAATGTTTGGAATTTTTTGACGGTACCAAAAAATAACGGAAACCCTACATGTTTGATATTGCCGGATGCATAACAACCTGAAGAATACAGATAACACATTATATTTACCGAAGATTGAACGCCGTAAAAGCAAAACCCCCGCAAACATGGCGAAAATACATTTTTTTTCACAATTTGTCCCACTTGGAATTTTTTTGCGATTTCCCAGTATATTCTATAATATAGTGAATGACACCATTAGAAAGTACATCTTGTCCCGCAAAATAAAAGCCATCATGTGTCTATATAGGTGGAAAAATAAAGAAGTTATGGCTTTCAGAAGGCGAGGAGGGAAAAACGAACGTGTCACCCAAAAAAAACGCCGGGTCCTTAAGGGGTTAAGCTAGAATATGTAAAGAGCACCTTAACTAAATCAAAATCAGGCATTGCAAGGTATAATACATTTAGCCAAGTGAACAGCATCGCGGCATGCTGTGCAACGGTTACAAATGTCTGACTGTCCGACAAGCAAAAAATTTAAGGGCTTCAAAATGGTTTGATCTCACCAGCTCTCCTGCACCTAGGAATCCTGAGCGGACACTCGTTACCGCACATCACCAGCGCCTCAGTCCTGGTCTGAGTCCTGCTGCGATCCTCTTCTGGATGAGCGGTGGTCCTTCGGTGCTGAGGGAGAGAGCGGGAGAGACAGTGCTCGAGCCCAAATAACCTCTTTCCTTTTCCTGCTCCCGGTCAAAGCATCCAGTCTTAAATTCTCATCCGTGCGTGTGGGACGGGGAGAGCCAGTAGGGGGGCGAGTGTTCAATATATCATGTAGCTCAGTCTCTGCCTCCACAGGCGAAGTGAAGATTCTGGGTGGCCCGTTTGGATCTTGAACTTTCAAGGTGGCTGGATATACAAGTTGAAAACGAATCTTTTTTTGAAATAGCATGGTGCAAAGCTTGCTGAAGGCCCTTCTTCTTTGCGAGACCTCCGGCGAAAAGTCCTCAAATAGAAGCACTTTATGTTCTCCAAAGAGTAAAGGAGGACCCTGTTTACGGTATGCTCTCAGGACCTCCGTTTTGTCGTTGTAATCCAGAAATGTCATAATTACTGTGCGACATTTCTGCCTAGTATGTGAGCCAGACGGCTGTAGGTGGCTATCATCCGGACCTATCCCATGTACCCGTTCAATGCGACAGGGATGTCTTATGCCCAGGGCTCTTGGTAATTCTTCTTGGCATAGTTTTTGAAGATCCCTCTGCTTGAAAGTTTCGGAGAGCCCCACCATTCTTAAATTACTCCGCCTGGAGCGATTCTCCAGGTCTTCTATGCGCTCTTGTTGTGCGAGCTGGGCCTGGGCGCAGGACCAGAAGTCTATTTACCAAGTCTATTTTAAAGAACAGGGTCCCCTGTAAAGACAAGTGCATGATTTCAGACTACCTTAGACTCCAGAAGACAGTGCAGCTCTGCTGGAGTTATTGATCACAGATCTGTCTAAAAAGGGTTTTTCGACCTCAAATCAATATAGCATATTAATAGTATATGCCATAAATGTCTGAAAGGTGCGGGTTCCACCTCTGTGAATGACACCTATCTTGAGAACAGCTCCCAAAACTCCCTTCAGAACGAGAAGTGGCTGAACTTGTGCAGTGCTCTCCATTCATTTCAGCAGGAGTTCCAAGTACTTCATTCTGAATGGGAAGTTTTGAAGGCTTGTTCTCTGGAGAGGTGCGAGTCTTGGGGTAGGACTGGCATCTATTAGATATTTAGGGCATTTGCTAACAATGTGCTATAAATGTCTGAAATGGAAAAACCCCTTTAACAGAAGAGAGCTAAAAAGTAGAAAAGCAACCAACACTGGAAAAAACAAGCAGCTAAGTACTAAGTATGTATAATGATTTACTTATATTTTTACATATTTCTTTACAACAATTTTTAATTTTTATTGCATGCTTATTAAGACAAAGTCGGTTACATGAATATTATGTACAAATCAGCAGAATTAATAATTGTGTATCCGAGGAACATAAGGAGCCCAGTATAATACTATGGTAACCAAGAAACAGACACAAACCTTCAGCCCACCACCTCCCCCCAATTCATGACTCTAAACACTAATCCATTTTGTAACCCCACTACCAGAAAAGACGCCCAGAGACCTCCACCCCCCTCCAACAACTCCTAGAGCGCTCTATCTAAAGAGGACAGTAGAAAAACACGGGGAAGGGAGATGAGAAAGGGCAGCTTTATACGTCTCCCCGAGCCCAGGCCGGCAGTGAAGTGTTGCTCTTGTATGTTACGTATTTTGGGAGTGGAGAAAAGACAGGAATTGCTGAGAGGAGGACACAGCCAACCTCTCACTGAGCCCTGCATTCACTCGCCCCAAACACTGCCTCATTCATAACCTCCCAGGCCTGGAATCTGTACCCGGAATATTCACCCAGAGCAGGGAGGGCACCGGCTGGAAGTACAGGACATTGACAGGGAGGGAAATTACATAAAGCAAGACGTGGACAATATGTTCCGTATACAGAAAGCTACCTCATTAAAATAAATTGCAGATATATTAGAAACCTCTGAAATTTTTTTTATACCTACATGTATCTATCTATCTATAATTTGTATGTCTATCTAGCTACCCATTTATTTAAAGAAAAAAGTAAGCACCATAAAATTAAAAAACAAAAATGAGAGCTAGGACACCTGCAACACAGACCTTAATTATTTGTCCAAATTTAAATAGACAACAAAACAATTGCAGAACTTCAAAATTCAAATAATAAGTGAAAAAGTGTTTTCCATGAATCCAAAACAGTTGCTGCTGTTTTGTGCACATGGATTAATAAACACTCTTTAAATTGCCTACAAGATGCTGAGAGTAGAAGCCCGCTGCACTTGACACAAGCTGGAAGAGCGAGCTGTTCGGCAGGGAATGAGGAGATAGGGGGCCTATATACCTCTCTACCTTATGGGGGGTGTATATAACTACCCACCTACTCATGTCACCTGTGAGTCACTGAATGTCTGTGGCTATTTTGCTTTATGTTAGATCAGTGCCGTTTTCACTGTCATGGAATATTGTATGTGGGCTACTAGCGAGGATGGATATTGTATGTGGCTGCTAGTGGGGATGGATGTTGTATGTGGGCTGTGGGGGGGCTAGATTTATGTGGGCTGGTGGGGGGGATGTTGTATGTGGGCTGGTCGGGGCTGCGGATATTGTATGTCGGGCAGTGGATATTGTGTGTGGGCTGCTGGGGGGGACAAATATTTTATGTGGGCTGGTGGGGGGCAGTTATTGTATGTGAGCTGGTGGGGGACAGATATTTAATGAGGGTTGGTGTATATTTAATGTGGATTGGTGGGGGGGTGTATATTTAATGTGGGTTGGTGGCGGGGCGGATATTTTATGTGGGTTGGTGGGGGACAGATATTGTGTGTGGGCTGTGAGGGGGTAGATATTGTATATGGGCTGGTGGGGGTAGGATATTGTATTTGGGCTAGTGGGGGCGGATGTTATATGTGGGTTGGTGGGGGAGTTTTGTGCCACGACTGTCTTTTAGTCCATGTCTGGCACGGCTTTGATGCTCTTCAACACAGCCACAGGCTGTAGCTAGGTGCTTGAAAATGTAATCATTTGCAGATTAAAGCAACACCTGCTACTGCCTCGATTTACACAACCTTACAGTTTGTCCTTTTTGGTTTATCTTATACTAAGTAAATATCTGCCTTCTACAATAGAATGCTAGAGACATTGCGGCCACATTTATCGAGGCACAATTTGCACCAAAAGCAATGGCGTACATTATTTAGGCTATGTCTACACAGCAAGGGATTCTGGTCAGATTTTCATCAGATTCTAAATACTGAAATCCGAATGTAACCAATGCCGACTGTAACCATTGTAATCCATACATGCCAACTCTCCCGATTTGGGCGGGGGGTTCCCGCTAATGGGGGTCACTTTCCGCCCCCCCGGAAGAGTCGACGAACCTTCCGCCGGTAGCAGGCAGCGGGCGTTCTTTAAATGACCGCGGCGATGGAGTAGCGTCAGGACGCTGTTTCAGTGCGGGCCTCACCCGCTCACCCACCTGGCGAGTCTCACTGACTCTGTGCGGCCGCATAGCATCAGTCAGCAGCTGCACGCTCCGTGCAGCTACTTGTACAGGGAGGAGGCAGGAGGGATTGCTGTACATACAGTTCATTGTCGCAGGGGGTGTGACGCACGGATGTACTCACACTCCCTGCGACCTTGAGTCTCCTCCGTCGGCAGCCTCTGCCAGCTAGGAGATGTCTGGAGCTGGACGCACTGCAGGGAGCCTGGTGAGGTGAGTAGTTGTTATTATTTTATTTTTTATTAGCTCTAGGGGTATCTACCTGGCAGTAAGGGGCACTACCTGGCTACAAGGGGGCACTACCTGGCTACAAGAGGCACTACCTAGCTACAAGGTACACTACCTAGCTACAAGATTCACTATCTGGCTTCAAGGGGCACTATCTGGCTTCAAGGGGCAATACCTGGCTACAAAGGGCACTACCTGGCTACAAGGGGGCACTACCTGGCTGTAAGAGGCATCTACCTGGCTATAAGGAGCACTACCTGGCTTCAAGGGGGCATTGACCTGTCTATAAGGGGCACTACCTGGGGCTACTACCTGTCTATAAGGGGTACTACCTGGATAAAGGGGGCTACTACCTGGCTACAAGGGGGCATCTACCTGGCTGTAAGGGGCATTGACCTGTCTATAAGGGGCACTACCTGGATAAAGGGGCTACTACCTGGTTAAAGGGGGCTACTACCTGGCTTTAGGGGGCACTACCTGGCTAGAGGGGGCAACAACCTGGCTTTTTTCCAGAGCCGTTATGCAGTTAGGCAGAGTGGGAGTGGCTTTTTCGAAGGGGCATGGCACAGCAACAAGATGGGCATGATCATGCAAATGTTTTGCCGTGCCGCGCGTAGCACGCCACCCCTTCAAATCTCCCACTTTTCCACTTTCAAAAGTTGGCAAGTATGCTGTAACCAGAGCTGTAGACTACACAGCAGGAATTTTCTATAGTTGGATTTCCAAAACGCCGGCCTTCCCTGGAATATAGAACATGTTCTATCTTCCGTTGGATCCAAAAACCGTGGTATGGCTATGTTAAAATACTGGCGGATTTTAAAAGTCACTTAGTTGCCCAAAGCAACCAATCAGAGCGTGCCTCTTATTTTTCCAGAGCACTATATGAAATGAAAGGGGCGCTCTGATTGGTTGCATTACAGTTGTTATTTGTTTTAGACAGTTTGTAGACAAGTCTGTGCATCATCTGACAAATGTTGCGTGGCATCTGTAAAAGGGGTGTAGCTTCATGGATGGGGGATTGTCTTGGTGTGCAGTACTGTGCACCAACATTTTGACGCCTTTAGTGGCATAAAGTAAGCCAACTTATCATTACTTTATGGGGGAATAATTTAAGTTCACTTATAAATAATTGCAGAATTTTTTTAAAAAAAAAAACAATTTTTTTTTTTTGTTACACCATTCACATTTCATACTTAAAAACTTGTTAGACTAATTCTACAGGTTATTACGGTCATGTGGATACCTAATATGTGTAGAGTTTTTTTTTTGTGTGTAATATATGCACAATTATTTTTTATTAAATATTTATTTTTATTTTTTATTTTTTTTTTATTCATTTTTTTTTACACTTTTTATGTAGGCAGTGATCAGGGCAGCACACAGTCTGTCCTGGTCACTGGCTTGTTACACAGACAGCCCTGGGGCCACTCTAGGTCCCCAGGGTTGACTGTGCAGCCGTTCCTCGGGCTCTGTCAGGTGACCGGGTGTTCCGATCACCCGACAGAGCAGGGAAACTCTTTGATTGTGCTGCGGTGACGCAATCAAAGGGTTAAAGCACCGGGGTGCGGAGTTTTCCCACTCCCGGAGCTCGAAGGAGATGCTCTGGGATCGGGGCTGTGCACCCGGAGCCGCAAACTCCGATGTCTGCAGCGACGTCAAAAGTCGGTGGGCATTCGTTAAGGGGTTAAAGGTGTAAAATTAAACTAGACAGTTCTAACATGTATGATAAATGTGGCACGTTGTAAGACTGTCTATTCCAAGTTTAGACAGTTTTGATAACTCTGTCACAATTTTTTACCACTACACTCCTAGCACTGAGTCCCCTTTAACATGCTGTAAAGGTACATTTTCATGATGTGCCCTGGAAGGAGAAATGTCAGTGACTGTCCATAGGGGTGGGGTGGATTTCTAAATAGTAGTGTGTAGATCTTTTGTGCCACCATCTCGGATAATACTTTTCAGTTTTCTATGATACATTATAAATAGAGAGTCTTTTTTTCCTGGAAAAATAAACATTACATGCATCAATTACTGTAACTAGACAAAGCCACCCCTCATTCACACACAGGTTGTGGGGTCAGAGCCATAGCAGCTAGGCTGTGTACCTTGTCTCAGTAATGATAGTTATGGCTGAAACACACTACAGAGCTGTGAGCCACAATTGTATCCAGTCTGCACAATCCTCTATAAACTAAATACAACAGCAGCATAAATCTCTCTTCTGTCCAGTCTGTTAGGCTATGTCTCCTCAGCAAAGTTAAAATATCGTTGGAAATTTAACGCCGTCCCACGACGCAACGATGTTTGTTCAAAAGCCGCTTTCGGATTCCCAACGTCCCAGTACTTGGGCTGTATGGGAATCCAACAGGTATCCGGCTGAAGACTGGACAACTGGCGGCTCCAGTAGAAAACCCATGCTGTGTAGACTACATCACGGATTTTCTATTGAGGTCTACACAGCACTGGGTACAGTCGGATTTTTGGCGGATTCAAAATACTGAACACGCTGAAAATTCGACAAGAACCCAGTGCTGTGTAGACATAGCCTAACAATGCATCAGTGTCAAGTCTGGTTCACATCTGTGTCAAAGGTTCTGTGAAAATAGTGCAGTTCTCTGCACTATTTTTTTTTCATTAACCCCTTAAGCCGAAAAGTACTTAATGAGCAGAACATTTTTTTTAGTTTTTGCCTCTTTGCATTTCATCCGTCGTAACTTTTTTATTTTTTCAATGACGCAGTTGTATGAGGGGCCTCGTTTTATTCGAGACAAGTTGTACCCTTTATGGGGGAATAGTTTAAGTTTACTTATAAATAATTGCAGAATTTTTTTTTTTTTTTTTATTACACCATTCACATTTCACACTTAATAACTTGTTAGATTAATTCTACAGGTTATTAAGTCGTGTGGTTACCTAAGATGTGTAGTTTTTTTTTTGTGTGTGTAATGTATGCACAATTATTTTTTATTAAATATTTATTTTTATTTTATTATTTATTTTATTTTATTTTTTTCACACTTTTCATGTTTTTTACTTTTTTTTTTACATCCCATGAAGGGAGAACTGTGTTACTTTAATATTTTTTTTCACTTGGTAATGTATTAGCATATTCATATATGCTAATACATTATAATCTGTGTCAGTGTGACACAGGCAGTGATCAGCGCAGCACACAGTCTGGCCTGATCACTGGCTTATTACAAAGACAGCCCTGGGTCTACTCTAGGTCCCCAGGGCTGTCTGTGCAGCCGTTCCCCGGGTTGTGTCGGGTCACCGGGCGTTCCGATCACCGGCCAGCGCAGGGAAACCCTTTGATTGCGTTGCGGTGACGATCCGCAGCAATCAAAGGGTTAAAGCACCGGAGATTTGAGGTTCCCCCGCTGCCCGGTGCTCACAGGAGCCGCGCTGGGATCAGGCTGTGTAGTTAGTACAGCCCCGATCTAAGCGCTGTTGCAGCGCCCGGAGCCGCAAACTCCGATGTCTGCAGCGACGTCAAAAGACGTCGCTGAAGACGAACGACCTAATATGCCCAACGTCAAGATGGTGGGCGGTCGTTAAGGAGTTAAATCAACAGACACCATGAGGGAAATCGGACAGACCCCCATTGTAATCAATGAGGTCCGTCGGGCGACATTAGCATCCATCATGAAATGGATCCAGTTCTGCCGGTGAGACAGAAGCTAAGATGTGACACAGATGTAAACTAGGCCCCATTCTGTAAATACATTGGGCCTTATGCATGAAAGCTGTCTAGCAGTAAGACTGTCTTTGTTGCCCATAGCAACCAATCAGATCACTATATGAAATAAGAGCTGAGCTCTGATTGGTTGCTAAGGCCGTGTTCACACGGCTTATTCCCGACGGAATTGTGCGCCGTATTGAACGCACAAATCCACGTGAATTTAAGGGGCGGGATGGGGGCGGGGCCGGGAGCGGGGGGGCGCCGCTCCCGGCCCCTAGACAATGCATTGTTTTCGGCGCGTGCCGCCGTAAATAATTGTGCATGTCACTTTCTCCCCCCGCGGCGGATTCGCCGAGCGGGGAGGAGCGACGGATTCCACTGTTTCAATGAGAGCCAGTGGATTACCGTAATTTGCTGCCGCGGAAATTTGGCGCCGTACTGCAGAGCAAATCCGGGCGCGCAGTACGGCGCCAATCCGCAGCAGAATAAGCCGTGTGAACGGGGCCTTACTGTTTTCATACATAAGGCCTATTGTATTATGTATCTCAGTTATTGCCTGCATTACTCTGCAGAGTTTCATTAACTCTTCTGTAAGTTTCTGGCCCTGGCATTCCCTGCTGGTTCAGTATCTGTATATTGCATTTTGTAAAGTGTTAGCTTTATATCAGACACTGAGCAGTAATTATTTTAAACTCATAGGCTCCTGTATTACAGCAGCTCAGTTAAGCTGCTATGTGTATATCTGACCACAAACTTGTTCTGTGCGGATTATTTTAATCATACCGTATATCTATAATGAGGTCAGCGATCCCTTTATTATGCAGAGCTTAAAATACCCTGCCTACCTTTATACAGCCATAGGCTATGTTCACACGGCAATGACTGGGACGTATTTCAGCCCGTAATTCTCATAGAGAACTATGGATTACGTCTCCTCTCCCTGCTCGCACAATACAGCGCGGGGGGAGATAAGTGACATGTGAATTATACAGGCCGTATACGCGCCATGAATAATGAATGTCTATGGGTCGGCTGGCTGTCGGCCTCCCCCGCTTCCGAGCACACGGCGTAATTGCGGGCGAAATACATCCCACAATTACGCCGTGAATAAGCCATGTGAACCCTGCCATAGAGTTAAAGAGGTTGTCTCACTTCAGACATTGGTGACATATCACTAAGATATGTATGCCATCAATGATTGATAGGTCCAGGTGCCGCCTCTGGGAAACGGACCTATCTTTTGAACGTGCCTCAAAACCTCTCTGTTCTGAACGGAGAGTAGGATGGGAGTCTCCCATTGAAATGTGAGGGGCGTTGCTCAGCTGTACTCAGAACTTCCATTCATTTCAATCGGAGAGTCCTGGCCACCTCTCCATTCAGAACAGAGAGGTTCATTCTAGAGAAAGGTGCGGGTTCCAGAGGTTATTTAATTGATTTCATATCCTAGTGAAATGCCGTAAATGTCTGAAGTGGGACAACCACTTGAAATGGTAAAATTGTGCCTTCCTACAACCACTACTAGGGGGAGCTCACCAACTGTATGAAGTGAGCTCCCCTTAGTGGTAGCTGTAGTTATACTGAATATTATCATAAACGGAAGCATTTATTTCAGTGCTGGTCCCCACATAATAGTCTGGCTCTATGATAGCTGTAAGTGACATTTAAAAAAAAAAATACAGGACCCCCTTTAAATTGAACAAGTGTTTCACTTCTGTATCCGTGAATCATGTCCATGGTGCTTGCTGCATTAAATGAATACACTGTTTGGTGCACATGATGCTTACTAGAAGGGTTCATGAATACTGATTCCAGAGTATAAAAATATAATTATTCACTAACAATGTAACGTCCTAACTATCGGTGAGACAGATCCCTCATTACAGATGAACAGACGCCAGATGGTCTTGAGTGATAAGTTAAAGACATAACTCTCCAGAGCTGACACCAACTCTCTCATATACAGAGAGTATAATTACACAATCTTAGATCTCAGGACGGGGTCTTTTTTACCTCTGAAAACTAAAGGGATATCACCAGTAAATAAAAGCTTGTCAGCTACTTAATCTTATATTTGGCTTCTATTATGTAAGTTTATCTGTTGCTGGGAAAGATGGGTTACACCCATCTTGTATTAAATGTATAGTACTAAGTAGGAACATTACTTAATTATGCGTTTTCCTGAATACTACTGTCTAATGATTTGGTTCTGTTATTTAGCAATCTATGGAGTCTTAGATGCAGTTCTATGAGCCGTAATATGGCTTTTCCAGAATCCTGAATGACAGTTTTACCCAGTTGTCAGGAAAAGCCCGCGCCGGCCCACTCGAGGGTCGACGGCCTGACCTGGGGTGTATCGGGACATCGCACTCCCCCTAGGGGTGCACGAGGTCAGCCAGATACTGTTTCACCATTATCCCCTGTCCGCACAGGCAAAGGGAGACCCAGGGCGTGCGAGAGGACACCCTCCTCGCCCACGACCCTGAATGGCCAGTCAAATGAACTGCCACCAGTTCTTGTTTGGTTATAAGACCGGTCCGTTAAAGACTTAAAACAAGGCCAGGAACCACCCTTGGGGTAGCTATATATTATAGACCGAGTAATAGACGGGTGAGGCCGATGATCAAGACAGACTAGCTCAGATTAAAGTTTATAGATTTAATTCATCTTGGAGGGCACACTAGACAGATAATATGTACAGAATGATAATATATACAGGTAAGAGTCAGAGGTGCAAATATAAGTATGGTTACAATTCAAATATTTCCAGTTAGCTGAGATTGGCTTGGTTCTGGGCCCACATGGGGCCCATTGACTGAAACACAAAAATGGTCCATATCGCGGCAGGGCATTGGGACAGAACGGAACCAGTGGCACCATCAGAACTGGATGGGCCTAAGCTATGCCCTGGTACCAGGCACCCCTACCCTATGGGCTTCCTAAGTCCAGCTTTGGATTTCTCGGTCCCCCTGCCTCGTGCGAACATTGGAGTGGTGGGTATGTGCACAGGGAGTTTCATTTTGTAACATATGAACCCGCCACAGACCAGTTATGAACGGGTCTTCTATGAATCTTTATGAAATAATGAGGCCGATGGGTCTAGCTTCGGTTCATTCAAGTCTTTGAAGTTTGGCTTTGGAGAGGGCACCTGTGTCTCCGGTGCTAATTAAGTTGCATGAGAATCCTTTCATGTGCAGATCTCCTGCTGAGCGAGCTTCCTATGGAAGGGCATTTACAATGGGTCTGAGCTGGGCTAATTAATTGAGGCTTTTCTGGGAGCTGGGGCCATTTGTCCAATCTGACTAGAGTTGAAGTTGGAGATGAAATTTTTTTTCAATAATAGATTTTTATTAAAGCATTTTCCAAAAATTTTTTTAACATTACAAAACAAAGAAGAACATTTGCAAATGGGTGCAAAGGAAGTACAGTCTAAAAATGAAAACATTGGAGGTGTACATCAAAAAAGGGAGTAAGACCTAAACCTTCCTATGCAAAAGACTTATGACCGGACTAGTATGGTCCTACACTAACAGGAAATGTAGACAATGCAATAGTAGAGACTCGGACACCAGGTCCCAATGAGTCAGTAATGCCCTGTTTCAGTATAGGCGAATAACAAAGACAAACAGAAAATAGGGTAGCAAAGAAAGGGGATAGGGGGGAAGGGTATGCAGGTAGCCGGGTGCACAGGCAACACAGGGAGATGAAGGATTCCAGGAATCCTATTGAGGAAGAAAGAAACAAAGGCGTAAAAAACACCAAGGGTCTAAACAGGTGTAGGGTACTAACAACCTCCTAAGCCCTGAAATTCCGGACTGGCTTGGTAAATAAGCCAAGGAGCCCATGTCCGAGAGACTTGTATTGCATCCTCGCGGGTGTGTGCAATCAATTTCCATCTATACGATAAGTAGCTGCGACCTCGCTCACCCATTCTATTATGGAAGGAGGGACGGTTTGCCTCCAGTGGCGCGGTATCACCGTCTTCGCAGCTTGTAGGATGGTGTCTTGTCAAAGAACTTCTTGTAGGAGGCCTGTGAGTGGCCAAACATAAAACAGGAGAGTGCCTCTGGGGAGTCTGGAATAAGTATTCCAGTAACAGTCCCTGATAGCCCGGAGAAACCGTCTCCCAGAAGCCCCGCAGATCCTGACAACCCCACAATATGACTCATAGTACCGATCTCCGAAGGCACCTCCAGCAAGTATCAGGCACGCTCGGGTACCATTTGTGAAGTAAGGCCGGTACCCTTATACCATCTGGAGAGACCTTAAAACTCGTCTCTTGGGCCTACAACCTATTACCGACCTGTGAGTAAGAAAGAAACACTTCCTCCATTGCTCAGCAGAGAAATTTTTCTGGAGTTCCCTTTCCCACGCTGCGCAGTAATGAGGGAGAGTTTGAAAACCAGGCAGTAAAAGCCATTGGTAAAGCAGGGAAATCAAATGTTGTGGCAGCGCAGAAGCGACACACAGCTTCTCGAAGGGAGTAAGGGGCCTGCATATATTTTGTTTCGAAATAGTGGAATTAAAGAAGTGCCGGAGTTGCAAATATTCAAAATGATGTCTACGAGATGCTAAGTGGCCTCGTAATATATCCCCCAATGGAAGTAAGGATCCCTGTCTGTGGATGTGCACAGCCAAGATGGGATGAGACCTAGAACTCCCCAGGAAAGAGCTACTAGAGTGACCTGGGGGGAAGGAGGGGTTATCTGAGATGGGTAATAGAGGGCCGTTCAGGTCCAGCAGGGACTCTGAAGGTTTGGATTTCTGCAAGATAGTGAATGTGTGCATGGCACTGAAGGATAAGGTTAAGGGATCGGTTTGAGGGAGACTGAGGGACCAAGGGAGGGAAATCATGGACTTCGGGCAAAGGGCCTGCGCAATAAGGACCCACAGCTTGGCCCGAGGGCTATGTATCAAATCCAGAAATCTCGCATTAGCAGCTGCCAAATAGTAAAGCTTACAATCGGGCAGACCTATTCCACCTTCCTGTTTCGGCCGGGAGAGCAGCTCCCCTCTAATTCTCGGACGGCGAGAATGCCATATAAATTCTGAGATGCACTGCTTGAGCCGGGCCCAAAAGGAAGAGGGTAGGATGATCGGGATAGTCTGGAATAGATATAATAGCTTTGGAAGAATCGTCATCTTAATGACATTCATTCTCCCAAACCACGAGAAATCCTTCCGATTCCAGCCCCCCAACAATCTGACAATTTTGGGCAAGTAAGGGCGAAAAATTGGAGGCATATAGCTGAGATAAATCCGCAGGAATTTTGGTTCCCAGGTAAGAGATTTCCTTCCCAGGCCATGAAAAGGGGAAGCTTGATTTGATGTTTGCGACAAGGCTAGGGGGAAGGGAAATATTCAAGGCTTGTTGGAGATGAAATTTGATTCGTCATATTTGAGTGACTTTTCCTCACATGGTGATAGATATTCTTTTCCAATATGGCTTCATAGTTAGCTGACTTTGCAGCAGAGGCAGGTCCAAGATGACGAGTAGGCGGAGGTAAGTGATTGTCTAGCGCGCCACCTCATAGGAAGGAGGCGCACGAATGTGAGTCTGCTCCATACAAGCAGGTGCCGGCTGTTAGTTGCCTACAGTGGTCAGGACCAGAGATAACTTCTATCTCAGCCATTTAACTACTTGGATGTCACAGTCAACACACCTGCAGCATCTAGGCATTTATCCAGGAGGGGGCACCCTTTTCAACTTCCGTCCGGCTCCGCTGGGATGCAAATGTGGGGTGCTTACCGGCAGTCATAGCAGCTAGAATCCCAATGAAGCCCAGGCTTACTGCCCCTATCACAGAGGCAAGGTATAATAGAAGAGCTGTGTTTGCTATACAGCGGGTTGCAAAAGCATTCATACCCCCTGGACTGTTCCTCATTGTTAAATATTACAGCCGCAAACTTAAATGTATTTTTTTTTTATATTTTATGACAGCAACACAAAGTAGCAAGTATTTGTGAAGTTTAAAGAAAATGTTATGTGCTTTTCCAAAATTCAAAAACTGAGAAGTGTGGTGTGCATATATATTCAGCCCCCTCTGTACCCCTATATAAAATCCAGAGTGACCAATTAACTTAAGTCACCTGATTAGTAAATAGACTACATCTGTATGTAATTTACTCTCTTTATAACAACATCTGTTTTGTGGAAGCCTCAGAGTTTTTTTTTTAAAGAACATTAGTCAACAAACAGCATCAAGAAAACCAAACAACCTCCAGCACAGAGTTGAAAACGGAAGCCATGGGATCTGTTTCACAATGGACAACCATGGTGCCCTACGGACCCTATTAATTAAAAAGGGGCCATCGCGTCTCTGCCATGGTGTTTGTCGTTGAGACAAAAAAAAGTAGTGCAGCTTGCTGCGCTGTTTTTTTCTGCCATTCCTGACGGAACATGCGACTTTCTAAGATAGGAAAATTGTGTGATATGTGGGGGATGGGATATCGCCCAGTTTTCCTGGATGCTGGATAGATTATCCAGTGTCCAGAAAAGATGAGTTGTAGCTGGGAGACGTCATCATGGCGGTCTGGACCGGATGGAGAAGAAAAGGGAAAATGACTCCAGTAACAGAAGGCGTCAGAAGGCATCACCTGCACTGTTATCACTTGTAAGTCTACAGATCAACTAAGTACAACTAGTATCTACCCCTATACAATCACTGTATGGCGGGAATATTGGTAGCAGTGGTAGTAGTACAATGTTTAAATTCAGGAATATGTGGCCATGATGTGGCAGTATTATTTGGTCTTTGTATAGCAGTATTATTGATAATATTGATCGCAGTATACTGGTGTGCAGTAACAGTATAGTGATGTTATTTACTGCTTGTATTGCGGTATTATTTAGCAACTGTGTGACCATTAATTAGAGGCGTCATCAATAGAAAATTGTTTTTATAGCTATTTGTATGTATTTTTGTATACAATATATTATTTTATATAAATGCATCCTAATAGGCTGTAGTAACAACACAGTTGGGTTTCTGCAATTCTGTTTTTTTTCCCCATTTTACCTACAGGGAGGATGTAGGCAGCATGCCTTAGGTTAGGGCTGGGAATTTTAATGATGAGCGGAGAAAAGCCCTCCCCCTTCACATTCACAAACACAGATTCCGTCCGAAAACCGGAGTGAAGATCGTGCTTGAAGAATGTTTTGTGGGCGGAAAACCCGTGCAGTGGGGACTGCTGCACAGGTTTTCCATAGAGCACCATTGTGCTCATTTGCAGCCGGTATTTCAGGCGGTCTGCAAAACCGTAAACCGCCTGAAAAACCGTCCGAAAACCCGTGCTGTGGGGACATGCTCTAAGAAGGGAGTGGGGAGGTAGAGGGCGGTGCCATTAACCCTACTTGCTAAGGGAATCAAAATGAATTGTCCCAGTCCTGGTCTAAAACAACAATTCAGTGAACCCTACTGCATATGGGGCTTCGAAGCAGAGAGATGGTCACTGCACCTCTGCTAATAAAGTTGCATTTGCAGGAAAGGCTTCCATTTTCATGGCAGTATCAGAATTGGACCAATTGGCAAAGGGTTGTCTTCCCCAATGAATCACGTTTTCTGCTTCATCAAACAGATGGACGTTTGTAGGGTAAGAAATGTCAGAGAACAATCATCCTGCAACCTTTTCTGGAAGAACATAAGCTTTTGGTGGCAGCATTATAATCTGGGGAATGTTTTCATGTCATCTTCTTGTCCCACTTATACATGTGAAAAGCACTGGCAACCAATTTGGTCTTGGCAGATCACGTACACCCATCCATTTTAATTTCCTTCCCTGGGACAGATGAAATCTTCCAGCAAGACCATGCGACATGTCAAACGGTTAGAAATGTCCGGCATTGGTAGGAAAAGCATGACCAAGCCTTTCAGGTACTACACTGGCCCCCTAACTCCCCGCATTTGAACACCTGTAGGAACATTTATATCATTGTTTGGTCAGTAGTTCCTCCTCATGTATACCCTCCAGCAGCTGTGGGATGCAGTCAGCATGGCTCCAGATATCTGTGGCAACCTACCAGAACCTTATTGAGTCACTCCCAGCCCTTCTAGCTGCTGTCGAAGCTGCACATGGTGGTTACTCTAGATATTAACTGGGAGTAATAATAATGTTACTTTTCTGTGTAATATGCAAAGTCCACATAATGCTGCCATATGGATCACACATAATAACGCTAAATAAAACTGGGTGAATATAAGGTGTTCTATGGTTTGGGGGCTCCTAGAAAATGCTATGCCTGGACAGTTGCCCTGTTTGCTGCCCTCTAAAACATGTTTGTAATTTTACTGCAACTCAGAATAATGCTAAACTATTTCAAACTATTTTCAGCTAAGTTACAAAAGATGACAGAATCTATTTATTTGACTTTTTCAGAGGGATATTATTGGAGGGGCTATTTTGGGAAGAAAACATATTTGCCTTTGGCAGAAGACTCTGATCTCAGAGCAAATTTCCATTGGCAAATATTCATCGTTCCCAGTGCTTGGGATGAGTGAGATGCAATGGAAGGAGTAACTACATCGCCTGGAGCTGAGAGCTGAGACAGCAGAATCCTCCACTGCCGTATGTACAGTTTGTGCAGTCCTATGGAGACAGAAGTAGATAAGAAATAATCCCTTGTAGCAATATAAAGCTAGAAAGTTATAGTTTATTTTAATGCACAGTAGTACAAATTTACTTAAAGGGGAATGCGGCCATAAGAGACCCGTGGTAATAACCTATTAGGGAATCCTTCAACTGCATCTTCACTGCATTCTGTGCTGTCATCTGAATATATTCCGTCCCTATCAATAGGTCACAAAGCAAAAACTTACGCTTCTGTGGATCCACACTCCCATTGAAGGATTAGAGATGAGACGGTAATCCGCTCTGTTGTACTGATTGTACTTCGATACCAGCCAATCTGAGCAAGCAATGCTGCAATGTAAAGCATGGGAGAAAAGCAGAACCACTGATTTCACACTACCACATGAATCAATAGATAGTACAGCTTGAGTCGTCATCTCCTGCGATTTCCTAACAGTTTAATAATATAGTTACGAGGTATACTAGATTCTGGAAACAGTGTGACCAAGCACACAATGAAATGGCTGCCATGACAGCTCCCAGGGAGTTTGCTCCTTAACTTTTCCAGACTCCCAGGAGAGCACCCAGGAGAGCTGCCTGCTGTGTGGGATGTCAGTTTATTCAGTGTCCGGGAAACCTGGGTTATTTTGTTGTCTGACAGATGCCTCACCATTACTATTGCTGCTGGTGTCAGCCAGCAGTGTTTTTCATCAACACAAGGCTGACACTTACCCCAGTACCCAACACACCAGGTGTACCAGCAATACCCAGATTATTGTCAAAAGGTTGCAGACTGGTTGCAGCTGTCAGTTTTACCTTGGCTGGTTATGAAAAATTGATAATGACCCCCATATCATTTTTTTTTTTAAATAATTTGTTCTTTTTAGATTTCCAATAAAGGATACAAAACAAAAACCAACTAAGACAAAACCATCAGTTGCAGGCTGATACTATTAACAAGGTCCATGAATATTGGTCCTTTTACTTCCTAAAAATACCAGCCTGCAGCCACCCCAGAAGCAGACCATCACATAGATGGTCCCACTTCTGACAGTAACCTGGCTCTTCCCAGTACACCTGATGTGTTGGATACTGGGTTAATAGTGACAGGGGGTTAGTGTCAGCTTTGTGGTGACGATAAACACCGATGACCAATATCAAGACCCAGCAATACTAATGGATGGAGTACAAGCCACAGCACAATCTTCAGGGGGTGGTCCTCTGCATCCCTCCATGAGATTGTGGCTGTAAGCTATAGCCTGCAATCCCTCTCCCACCCCTGACCCCTATCATTGTTTTATGCGGCCTAGTGCCAAAACAAAATACAATCCCACCAAACACCCTGTAAACTCCTCACTTCCACCTATCGCCCCATAGCCCCCCTACTCCACTTATCACCCCATGGGGAGTTTGTACAGAGGAGGGTAACAGCTAGGGAGGTGCTGGAAAAGTGAGGAGTCTACGATGTTTGTGTTGTGAATTTTACAGGGACGAGTTGTGGATCGGGAGAATTCGCCATGGCGATCGGGAGCTGTTGAAGAAAGGGAAAGAGAACAACTCCTATCAGAGAAGACGTCACCTGTGAATCACTAAATGTAACTGCAGTAATACGTCTGCAGAGCACCTGTGTACAACTGGTATTCACCTTTACAGGGTATCTATATGGCAGGATTATTGGTAGTAGTGGAAGAAGTGTAACAGTTTATATTTAGGAACAGTAAGGTGACATTATTCAGTCACTATGTGGTGGTAATATGTGACCATGGTGTGGTGGTAGTATTCAGTCACTATGTGGTGGTAATATGTGGTCATGGTGTGGCAGTATTATTCAGTCACTATGTGGCGGTGATATGAAGTAATGATGTAGCGGTATTATTTGATCTTTGTATCATTGATAATATTAGTCTTGGCTTGGTCAATAATGTACCGTGATATTTGCTACTTGTATAGCAGTATTACTAGTATGTGGTCACTCAACAACCATTATATAGAGGTATCATCCATAGAACATTTTCTTACAGCTATTTGTATGGATTTATGTATATACAATACATTACTTTATATAAACACATATTTATATACCCCATAAACGGCGTTGGTCTGATGGAGGTGGTGGAGCATGATTTTGTTAGGTGGGGTGTGGTTAGAGATGTGTCCTGGTGTGTCCCTCTTCAATCTCTAAAAGTTGGGAGGTTTGCAGTCCAATACTATCTACTCATTTGGGACGCATAGCTTTTTGGGTAAACAAGATTAAGGTTTATCAAGGGCTGTATGTAGGGCGGGCCTACACAGACCTGGAGCTGCCTATTCACTTCCACTGCTATACAGCCAGTGCTTCATACAAGCCTGTTCAAAGACAGGATGAGTGGGACAAGAGAATGCCATGAAAGACAGGCCACCACTGTAACCCAGCTTTCCTAGGGTCCTGCAGGAAAACAAGACTGTTGTCACTGAATCAGTGGCTATGTCATTTAAGGGTATATTCACTCTTTTTTTAAAATCTGGAGTTATGTGTAAAAATTGCGCAGCCAAAAAACGCAGTAAAAAATCTTAGTAGTTTTCTATAAAACAAGTCATTTTGCCTCACAAGTGGGAGGTGGTGGAAAGAAAACTTTGCATGTTACTAATTTGCAAGCGTTACATAAAAATGTTTCCATAGAGTGTTCTGCAAAATCATTATAAATTTCACCCTTTTGCTTCGCAAGTGGTAAAAAGTCCTACATTTTGGAAAAAAAATTGCAACATATTTAAAAAACTAGTTTTCAGTTAAATCCACACCAAACATCTGCAACAAACCTATCACCTCAGAACAGGGTCTAAGACTAAGGTCACACAGCATCATTGTGGTGTAGAGGGGCACTTGAAGTACGCGCCGCTATATGCCAGGTGTTTTAGAAGTACGCTCTGGTCAACTTGTACTTCTAAAACGGTCTGTGTCGGCTCACATGTCACTTCTTTCTCCTGGTGGGTAATATGGGTCAGGGGAAAACGGCATGTAACTGTAGTTCTTAATGAATTATGAATTACCGTATTTGCAAGACGTAATTCAGGCGCATTGCAGTGCAGTTATGCACCAAACTACACCCCACAAAGATGCAACCAGCCTACCAATGCTCCTGAATGACAACATAGAGGCTGGGATACATTTATGAAACTTATTCTATATTTACACAGTCCAATAAATGTATATCGAACCAGTGACTTGCAGTGCGAGTAATATGCTAAAATGTATTAAAGTGCTAACAAATCCACATACATGGAAGGTACAAAACAAGTAAAAAACCGCCGCGTTTCGGGTACTACATCGTGCCCTTCTTCACGGTATTGGACTGTTTCTACTAAGGGCTTGCTCACACGACGTTTTTGTGATCCGTTTTACGGATCTAACAATTGTCAGTGTGATTAACATTGCGTTCAATGGCAAAAGCGCATCGCCGTTCTCACGGGAGATCGGCGATGCGCTTTTGAGAGCTCTCCTGCACTGCGCTTTTCCCATCCGCTTTAAGAATTTACATGTCAATTCTTATTGCTTTTTATGCAAGTGAAAGCCCATAGGAGATAATGGAGTCCGCTTTTGGCACCTGTCCAAAAGCGCTCCACACTCCGGGTACGTATCAGCGGCGCTTTGCTTCCTGAAAGCGGATGCGAAAAGCGCAGTTGGCGGCCGGACGGGGCATCGGCAGCGGCTGGATGGACAGGGCATCGGCGGCAGGACAGGTGAGGTGCTGCAGAGGGATGGATGGATGGATGGCTGGACAGGTGAGGTGCTGCAGGGGGATGGATGGATGGCTGGCTGGATGGACAGCTGAGGTGCTGCAGGGGGATGGATGGCTGGCTGGATGGACAGCTGAGGTGCTGCAGGAGGATGGATGGACAGCTGAGGTGCTGCAGGAGGATGGATGGACAGCTGAGGTGCTGCAGGAGGATGGATGGACAGGTGAGGTGCTGCAGGAGGATGGATGGACAGCTGAGGTGCTGCAGGAGGAGGGATGGACAGGTGAGGTGCTGCAGGGGGATGGATGGAAAGGTGAGGTGCTGCAGGGGGGATGGATGAGAGAGAGAGAGAAAGAAAAATAGAGTTCAAAAACGCATCCCGAAAGTGGATCCGTAAAACGCAACTGGAAAAGCATACAATACGGATCCAAAGTATCAACTGTTGCATTTTTCAGATCCGCTTTTCCCTCCTCAACAACGGATCCGTAAAAAGGATCAAAAACGTCGTGTGAACAAGCCCTAAGGCTTAAGGTTGGAGCCAGGGAGCCGAGCGCTACACAGCAGTGTGTTGCTTGCGGAGGTCCAGGTGCATGATTATCAGCGTCTAATAATGAGTGCAAATCACTTCTTTGAAGACTTTACTATATCTACACAGCACAGGTTTTTGATCGGATATACAGCGGATTCAGTAGTTAGATTCCGCCGAAAAGCCAACTGTGTCCGGTACTGTGTTGAACTCAATAGAAAATCCATGCTCTAGTCTTCACAGCACAGTTTTTTTACTGAGCATTTGTAAACCACCGGCTGTCCGGCAGAAGAGAGAACATGTTCTAACTTCCGCCGGATTCCCTTCTGATTCCTGTAGCCTCAATGTACGGGGCCGGCAGGAAATCCGAAATCTGACTGCATTTTTGTGCAAAAACCGCACCAAAAACCGCGGTGTGGCGAAGTTAACATACTTTTGGATTTCCAATTTTATTTTAGCTGAGCTGTGTAGATATAGCCTTACAGATTCGCTTAGTGGGAAAGCTGAATGACAGTTTCCCAGAACCAGATCTACCTTGAAATAACTGAAACATAGAAGACGATTTTACATTTGCACAAATTAAATTTTTTTTTTTAACGTCTTGATTTCTCTGTAGTCGTCTCTCTGGGATATCTCATCTTATTCATGTGAAAATGAATAAAACCCACAAAGCTCGCCCAGTGGTTCCCAATTCCTAATCTTTAATTAGGATGAACCAGTTTTCGCTCTCATTCTGCAGAACACATCTCAGAGGAATAATCGCCAAAGCCTAGGAGCTAATGTGGTGCGTGGGAAAAAATTTGGGCTCCTTTGGTGCCTCCCCTTGTGTCAAATGCTTTTGAGGCAGCACAAGAATATGCACAGGCAGGCAGGGAAGAAGCAGCGAGACAATTGTATCCCATAACAACAGGAATGGGAGACCTAGTGACCACTGCCCAGCGCTAATGACTGCGAGCTCTGCGGCCAATCATAGGCACAGCTATTTGCTGGGAGTGTGTGTGCGGCTCATACACTGCTCAAAGATGACTGGAATACTAAATCATTTTCCAAAACCAGAGCTTCGCCTCCCCCCATCCCCGAATCTCAAGGGTGACACTGTTGTGAGCAGGACTCTGGAATTAACCCTTTGGTACAGCTAATAGATGGCCTAATAGAACTTCTTTTTAGAAAATGGTCTTATTAATTGTAATATGGCTGATCGCTTTTCAACTAGGAAATACGATTTAGCACTGGTGGGCATCAGGCTGAGACAGCTGTTGTAAAACTATGTCTGTCAGGGCATGCTGGGAGTGGTAGTTTCATATCAGCTGAAATACTACTAGGACTGGACTCTAACCTGTTGCTCTTCAGCGGAGGTGAAACTACAACTCCCAGCATGCAGCTGAATTTTCACAACAGCTGGAGACCAGCAGGATTGGGGCGATAGTAGGAAAGTTTTTCAGAGATGGTACTTTACTGTGGCAGAGAGATGTGGACAGTGATTAGCCACCTCTTAAAACAATGTAATTTTCAGGTCCAATATTCTGAGCTCATTATTGCCATAAAATTATTTTATAGTCCATTTTTTCTGATTCAGAGCTCCAAATCCCCTACACAACCAGATGATATAATTCTGACCACCAGGGAAGCTGTTAATCAATTGAGTTCACTAATAACACAATATTTCCTTGTAGATTGTAAGGCTATGTAAACACGGCTTATTTGCGGGGCGTAATTACGCTGTGTGGACAGGGGCGTGAGCGGGGGGGCGGCAACTCGCCGGCCCATAGGCTATCATTAGATAGCTAGTGGTGGCAGTGTTAGGCCATGTTCACACGGCTTAACTGAGGGACGTAATTACGCCCCGCAATTACGCCGTGTGGACGGGGGCGGGGCGGGAGCGGGGGTGTGAGGGGGGGGCCGGCACTTCGCTGGCCCGTAGACTTGCATTACCAGCGGCGCGTATACGCCGCTGGTAATTGACATGTCACTTATCTCCCCCCGCGGCGGATTCGCCGAGCAGGGAGAGGAGACGTAATCCATAGTTCTCTATGAGAACTGTGGATTACCGTAATGACTTTGACGTATTCCAGCCGTAATTTGCGCACTACGGCGTGTAATTACGGACTGAAATACGTCCCATTTTAAGCCGTGTGAACATAGCCTAAGCCTTCACAGACAGGGTCCTCTCTCGCTCTGTACCTGTTGTTAGTCACAGATTGTCACTATTGTAATTGTTTGACTTATGTTATGTATGTAACCCCTTGAATGTACAGCGCCCTGGAATCAATGGCGCTCTAAAATAAATAATAATAATAATAATAATATTTAGTGAGCTCAGAAGTTGACCCTGGCAGTGGTTGTAAGCATTCAGAATTCTATCATTAAAGGGGTTGTCTCACTACATTGTTTCATCTTACCTCAGTCCTGTTTTCTTGGTTTCATTATGAACTCAGGGGCATGTTTACTGGCTTCCACTAGGCTGCAGTAGAAGCCAGGTCTGTATCTATAGAAAACAGTGAGTGCAGCCTATCAGGAGAGATCAAACAGGTCTGTAGCTATAGCAACCTGAGGAGCTGACGCAGCCCATACAAGAGGGGATATCTAGGATATGTAGGACACTGTTAATGGATGCATATTGCAAAGTGACTTGTTTTTACAAGTTCTTTAACATAAAAAGCAATACTTGTAGTGATGCAACCCCTTTAACTCTAGAACTATGCAAAGGATTTTTAATTCTTGAAAAAAAAAAAACCTAAGTTCTATTTACTGTGAAGAATTAATACAAGTAAATCAGCAGAAGATGATGGAACAAAGCAGATTAGGCAATTTCCTAGGTCACCATTTAGAGGGAGCAATTTTTGGACTTCAAAAGCTGAAACAGTGATCTGCCTTTGGATTTCTTTATACATCCAGTGTAAACTAGTTATCTCTTAATGAGATTAAAAAAAGGAAAAAAAAAAAAAAATTGTTGAAAAATAACAAAAATAAAAATTTAATAAAAAAAAAATATTGTGCATTCATTACACACATTAGGTATCCACACGACTATTATGACCTGTAGAATTAATCTAACAGGTTATTCAGTGTGAAATGTAAATGCTGCGAAAAATAATAAAAAAACGAATGCAGAAAAACACTTTTTTTGATGTTCACGCTGCAAACATTTTGTAAAATAAAGTCTGCCATATTTTATATGTTTATTAAAATTATGTCCCCAAAAATACTTCTTCCGTATAAAAAAGTCCTCAAACAACTGCGTTATTGTAAAAATAAAAATGGTACGATGTTGATATGCAGGGAGGCAAAAACGTAAACATTTAGCTGCTCATTAAAGAAATTTTCTCACAATGTGAAACCAGCTTCGTTGGCCGCTCGCAACTAACCCTTTAACTCCTTAACGACCGCCCACCGACTTTTGACGTCGGCCGATGCAGGTCGTTCGTCTACAGGGACGTCTTTTGACGTCGCTACAGACATCGGAGTTTGCGGCTCCGGGCGCCGCAGCTGCGCTGGGATCGGGGCTGTACTACACAGCCCTGGTCCCAGAGCATCTCCTTCGAGCACCAGGGAGTGGCGGAAACCTCCGCTTCCTGGTGCTTTAACCTTTTGATTGCGGCGGATCGTCACCGCAGCTCAATCAAAGGGTTTCCCTGCTCTGTCGGGTGATCAGAACATCTGGTGACCGGACAGAGCCCGGGGAACGGCTGCACAGTCAGCCCTGGGGACCTAGAGTGGTCCCAGAGCTGTCTGTGTAACAAGCCAGTGACCAGGACAGACTGTGTGCTGTCCTGATCACTGCCTGTGTCAGACTGACACAGATTATATTGTATTAGCATGCATTACTAAGTGTAAAAAAAAAAAATTAAAACAGTTCTCCCTTCAGGGGATTTAGAAAAAAAAAACAAGAATAAAAAAAAGAATAAAAGATTAATATTTAAAAAATAATTGTGCATATATTACACACACAAAAAAAACCACATTAGGTATCCACACAACTGTAATAACTAGAATTAATCTAACAAGTTATTAAATGTGAAATGTGAATGGTGTAAAAAAAAATAAAAAATTAAAAAAAATCGGAAATTATTTATAAGTGAACTTAAACAATTCCCCCATAAAGTACAACTTGTCTCGAATAAAACGAGGCCTCATACAACTGAGTCATTGAAATAATTAAAAAGTTACAACTGTTGAAACGCAAGGAGGCAAAAAATTAACTACTTTTCAGGCGTTCCACTTAAGGGGTTAAGGCCTTTTCAGGGTTGGTGCATAAGGGGTTAATAATGCTGTAGGGGTCCAGGGATGATGAATTCTCCCCTTCAGTGTTGGGAAATAACAGATAATTAATTGAATAACTCTCCATCAAAAAGTTTTTTTGCTTAACTTTAGGAATAGGGGTTGCACCAACTAAAGCCCTTGTTCAACCCCTGGAAAAGTGACTATCACTTTTCTACACAGAAATTCACTCAGAGCACACTCTTAGTTACTGCTCAGAAGGGGGCAACAAAGAGAATGTTGAAATCTGTGCTCTGCCCTAAAGCAGGAGTGATATTCAGAATATGACCAAAGGTATTTTGTCAGCAACTAGCTCATAAAAAAGTTCCAGTGATGTCAACGTTAGTTAAGTTTGGAATTGGTCTTTATGTTCATCTGGGCTGATAAAGCGTTAAATCCCGGTTGTCTCTGTCCTGCTGATCAATGCATTTATATCTCTACAATATACCGCAGAACCCTCTGCACCGCACTCAGCTGACCGCTGTTCTGCCCTGTTACCATGGAAACTCAAGGCATAAAACCTTGAGTCTCTTGCCGCCGGTGTTTCAAGGATTGGACGGTTAATGAGGAGGAGTGCAAGGGTAATGGGAAATTAAATTATCCTGTCACCTTCTTGCAGTGCTTCACAGCCAGGGGCAGGTGGGAAGAGCAGCCATTCCTGAAGATCCTCAATGAAGGAGATGTCAGAACTATTTCATTATCTTCAACCCACCAGAAGAGATAAGACTGAGGGGCCACCATTCTGCTAAAGAGAAGTAGTGTACGTTCCCTATAACAGTATCTAAGGCTTTGGTTACACTTCCAGCATGAGTTCTGTCTTAATGGAAATCATGATGGCAGTGCCAGATCCGTCAAATGGACAAAAGACCCCATTGACTTGTAATGGGATCCATTGGGTTTTGTTGTGGAGTACGTCAGTTTGAAAGGAAAAGATAGTACTATAGGCTATGAAATCTGACTGCAATCCTACTGAATTACAAAAAAGCCCCAAGTGGAGCTTCTGATGGTAGCATGAACTAAGCCTTAAATCCTGATGGACCTCATAAGCTTGTTGAGGGACCTCAATATCAAACTCAAACAGATGATCCATTTCACAGTACAGTAAAATTCCATTAATCCAGCAACTTTTGCTCCAACAGTTCCATCATCTATTAAAGGGAACCTGTCACATAGGTTATGCCCCCCTTGCTGAGGGCAGCAAAAGCTAGGGACAGACCTGCTGTTTCCAGCGCTGTGTCCCTTATTCTGTAAAATGCTGCAGACTTAGAGTATTTAGTGTCAGATCTGCAGTTTTCAGCCAGAAAAGAGACATGAAAAGAGTCGGTTTTTTTCAAACCCTGCCCACCTGAGGCTAGCCCCGCCCACCTCAACTGATAAACCTATTACTTTGAATAGGTAGAAACATGTGAATAAGGCCATGTTCACACGGCTTAAAATGGGCCGTATTTCGGTCCGTAATTACGCTCTGAAGTGCGAAAATACGGCTGAAACGGCCATTCTTACGGTAATCAAGTTCTCATAGAAACTAGGATTACGCTACTCTCCGCTCGGCGAATACGCGGGATAATTCACATGTCACTTTCTAGCGGCGTATACGCGCCGCTAGCAGTGATTGTCTATAGGCCGGCGAGGTGCCGGCCCCTCACTCCCTCCCCCGCTCCCGCCCTGGCCACATGGCGTAACTGCGGGGCGTAATTCCGGCCCGCAGTTAACCCGTGTGAACATAGCCTAACTGTTAAGTGGGTGGGGCTAGCCTTTGGTGGGTGGGGCTAACACCTGCTCATGAATAAGATTTATGGGGTAAATGCCCTAAAACCACAGCATCTTACAGAATAAGGGACACAGCGCTGGAAACAGCAGGTCTGACACTAGCTTGTGCTGCCCTCAGCAAGGGGGGCATAACCTATGTGACAGGTTCCCTTTAAAGACTACTTGTTAATCTGAAACTCTGTGAAAACAGCTAGGCATATACGGGATTGAGGGCATGATCCTGCTTTTATTTGCCTACAGCCTCTCTGACAGTAGGTGGTACCAGAGCACTAGGAAGAAAGAGCAGTCTGTCTGTCAGTCTGCGAAGCGAGTTAGCTTATTGCAGATTCAGTATTCTCAGCCTGGTGCAGGGCTACAATTTTGTTTCTGGTGTCATTCGACAGCTCTTTGGTCTTCACCATAGTGTAGTTTGGAGTGTTTGAGGTTGTGGACAGGTGTCTTTTATACTGATAACAAGTTCAAACAGGTGTCATTACTACAGGTAATGAATGGAGGACAGAGGGGCCTCTTAAAGAAGAAGTTACAGGTCTGTGAGAGCCAGAAATCTTGCTTGTTTGTAGGTGACCAAATACTTATTTTCCACCATAATTTGCAAATAAATTCTTTCCAAATCAGACAATGTGATTTTCGGGATTGTTTTATCATTTTTTCTCTCATAGTTGAGGTCTACCTATGGTATCAATTACAGACCTCTCATCTTTTGTAAGTGGGAGAACTTGCACAATTGGTGGCTAAATACTCTTTTCCCCCCACTGTATGTGTGTACGGTGACAGAGACTCCCATCTCACAGGAAAGCCAGGAAAGGAAAAGAGACCCAAAACACTCATTACGTTACCGAAATTCATTCCTGTGAAAGTTCAATAAACCTTTCAAAAGACTGCAGTTGTCTCTGTGATGCCTTATACACTAGTTATTGCATGTATATTTAATGGGCATTGGTACCCACCAACTTTTTTGCACTAGCAGTGAGTTCTGTACATTGGCATTGATGTCAGCTAACAGAATGAGAAATATAAAGTAATAAAAATATGCTGCTGACACTCAACCGATAACCATGAAATACCAAATAGCATTTGATCCCCATCTCTGGCTCAAGACCTGTGCTTGCTACCAGTAAGCATACACTTTGCATATCTATACTTTTTGTTAAGTTTTACTAGTCTTGAGCTAAAGATTGTAATATGTCACTTTAGCAATCATGAAGGTGTCGGATCATTATATTATAAATTGGGGTATAATGCATATTAACGGTATACAGCAGGTTATCATACAATGGCAGTGAGTCCAATGCTCACACCATCCTTGCATGTACCTATGCCCATTTTCTTAGCAGATGGTAATACAATAGACCTTGTGTCAGTTTCAGGTTCCAATAGCTGCATTTACTAAACCTGATTATTTCTGACTGTGGGAGGTTGTGCGTCCATCACTGCTAATCCGCAAAAACATGCTGTGATGCGGGGATTGCTTTCTGTTGGGTAATTGGAAGAAGTTTAAGTAATGTGACCCTTTAGAAGAGGTGAATGTGTGTCCAATACTGCAGATATTACCGGCAATGGGCTCGTTTTATGTATTAGCAGGATGCCAACAACATGGACTTTTATTCTCGTACATGAGAATCTGAACAAGTAGCTTGTGCACAATGACATTTCTCAACCTGAAAAATGCATTTTTAATATGCAAATAGGCAGAATTTGGTTTGAATGATATATTCCCTGTAATAAAGAGGAACTCCACCCAAACTACTTTGAATGGAACCTGTCAGCTGTTTCATGGTGCCCAAATAATAGGTAACATGAAATAGCCTTTATTACCGTCATGCCACTATGTCTTTCTCCTCTTAGACTTGTCCTCTGCATTTGAAACTGTTGACCATTCCCTCCTGCTAAAAATCCTCTCATCCCTCAGCATCATGGACTTGGCCCTCTCCTGGATCTCTTCATACCTCACTGATCGGACTTTCAGCGTCTCTCACTCTTGCACCACCTCCTCCTCCCGTTCGCTCTCTGTTGGTGTCCCCCAGGGGTCAGTCCTGGGCCCACTACTCTTTCTATCTACACTCTTGGTCTGGGTCAGCTCAAAACATCACATGGCTTTCACTATCATCTATATGCTGACGACACCCAACTTTACATCTCCGGCCCAGATATTAATTCTCTACTCTCCCGGATCCCAGACTGTCTTTCGTCCATTTCCTCCTTCTTCTCCTCTCATCTCCTAAAACTAAATGTGTTTAAAACTGAATTTATTACACCATCCCACTCTATCCCTGCCCTTGATCTCTCTATCTCAGTCAACGGCTCTACACTCTCACCTGTTCCACAAGTCCGCTGCCTTGGGAAAACCTTTGACTCCTCTCTGTCTTTCAAACCGCACATCCAAGCCCTCACCTCTGCCTGCCGCCTCCACCTCAAAAATATCTCTCTAATCTATTAATTCCTTAACTTTGAAGTTTGTACAGAAGCGGGAATAGGTAAAGAGGTGCTGCAAAAGTTAGGTGTCTAACATATTTTGGTGTAAATTCTGCAGGGACGAGTCATGGTCTGGAGAGGTCATCATGGAGGTCTGGCCCGGATGGAGAAGAAAAGGGAAAGTGAACGACTCATGAAAGAAGAGAACGACTCGTGAAAGAAGAGAACGACTCATAAGAGAAGAGAACAACTAATTAGTGAAAACATCTCCTGTAAGTCCTTAGATGTCAGGGGTTATTTTGCTTCAGTAATGTATTCACTGTCATGTGATGGTGACGGAAGCTGTTGTCTGACCATTCTGCGGTCTCGATATGGCGGTATTATAGGTTGTATTGGCGCTATAGTGGCAGCATACACTTGTCCCTGACTATGAGATTAGGGATTTCACTTGTGTTTATAGTGTTGTTTATTTTAGAAAGTGGCAAAACCTGGAGGTGGATATTGTATGTGGACTGGTAGTGGCCATGTGTCTATCTAATATGTTAGACTGTGACAAATATGTGATTCACTTGGTACTGTGTAGTACACAATACAGTTCTATTTTGCACAGTGTATTATGTGTTAAAATGCACACATTTATATCAGAGAGGCCTGAGAATTAACAGGCTATATTCGCTTGTACAGTAGCTGTAGGGTGGCCTCCAGGCCCCCCACCCCAACACTGACTCTAAATCATACCACCATGAAAGGCGCCATAACGCCTTCCTGTCCAATACTTAGTATGCAAACTTACCTACATTTACATACAATAACATGGGACAGCTTAAGGCACAAACACATTCTACCCAAATACACCCTTAAAAACACACAGTAGTCTATTTTAATAGAAATTAGCAAAACACCCATTTCATAGTCTGTTCTCATTGGACATTCCCTCCAAAGTCCTTGCTTGACAAATTGGGGTATAGTCTGTGATATATATTCTGGAGACATTTGGAGGGACATTTTGGCTAGCTATAGACCCAAGGGCTTCATCCTATATTCAACCCTCTATAGAAATTACAATAAGCTTTTATTCTGCCCCCTGCTCAAAACTCCTATCTCTTGATTGTAACAGAGCAGGACAGAAATAGGGATTGCAGTATAAATTAAGTGCTGGTCCACAGCCAATGTCAGGAATTAGCTGGACACTTTGCTATAACAAAACAGTAATTTGAGTTCTGACAGTCTAGTCAAAACATGGTAATGTTACTTCAAGGAGACAATGACTGCCATTTTAGGAGGTAAGAATTAAAGGGGTTGTACCACTCTAGACAATGATGGCATATCACTAGGTTATGCAATCTTTGTTTGCAACCTCTGGAACCCGCATCTGTTTCCTAAGCGAGCCCCAAAACCTCTCTGTTCTAAACTGAGAGCAGGTCGGTACTCTCCCATAGATATGAATGGGAGTTACGAGAATAGCTGAGTGGGGTCATCATTTTCTGGAAGTTAAGTCAAGTACTATGTTTAGTCTTTTAACAGTCAGAGGTGGCAATCATAGAAAAAAGATCCCCTCATGTTTGTTGGTTTATTCTAATGGACAGGAAAGCTGTAGCTATTTGCCACCTTATCTACTCATTCCTTGAAGCAATAAAGAGGAATCAGGATCCTGGAGTAAACAATAAACAAGGTTTATGTACAGTTGAGACCAGAAGTTTGCATACACTATATAAAAAGACACATATGCATGTTTTTCCCACTATCTGACATGAAATCAGAATTAATTAAATGCCAGAATAATGAGAGAGAATTGTTTAAGGCATTTTTATTACTTTCTGCAAAGTCAAAAGTTTACATAAATTTCATTAGTATTTGGTATTATGGGAAAGGAGCTGAGAAGCTCTAGAGCCCTCTTTTGGATGTAACAAATCCTCAATTTGCTTTTGACCCACTGGATCTTTGGAAAGCAAGAAGGGATTTTTTGCCAAGCCAGCATCACCCATCTGTAGACAGCCTGTTTCGGGGTTTTGCCCCTCGTCCGTACAGAGCAGAGTGATGCTAGCTTGGCTGAGTAGGAGGCAATGAGTAGCTCAGAAAGGGAGATCTCTCCTTAGGGAGAGCGCCTATATAGATGTGTGGCATTGCCCTTAAAACGTATGACTTGGGTCAAATGTTTAGATATCCTTCCATAGACTTATCACAATAGTTGGTAGAAATTTTGTCCCATTCCTCCTGACAGAACTAGTGTAACCTAGCCCTGTTTCTAGGGTCATCTTGCTCACACCTGCCTTTTCAGCTTTGTCCATAACTTTTCAATAGGATTGAGATCAGGGCTTAGTCATGGCCACTCCAAAAAATTAACTTGGTTATCCTTCAGCCACTGTGTAACCAGCTTGGCAGTATGCTTTGGGTCATTGTGCATTTGAAAGACCCATTTCTGCCCAAGCTTTAACTTCCTGGCTGATGTCTTGAGATGTCTTCATTATTGCCACATAATCTTTTTCCCTCGTGATGCCATCTATTTTGTTAAGTACAGCAGTCCCTCCTGCAGCAAAACAACCCCACAACATGATGCTGCCACCCACCCCCTGCTTATGTGTCTTTTTATATTAGCTTGTGATGCAAAACTTCTGGTATGTTCTAGTCCTTAAAATACTATTATGAAAATATAAATAAGTATTGTTATAAGATCACCTTGAAAAAATATATATATATATATATATTATTTTTTTCTATTTTTTTTCAAGGGAGACCTTAGAAATATACTTGATTTTTGGGTGGCAAGTTTTCAAAAGTATGTATGTATGTATAAATATAATTTATAATTTTTGTGGTCTATAGCCATGGAAACACCTTGGCCTTTCTAGATCTTTAGAGGAGCTGTATATACAGAACAGTAAAATATTTTTAATCAATTCTCATTGCAAAGTTACTTAATTTTATAGATACATTGGTTCAATCTAAAAAGGTTGTAAATGTGAGTTGTTATTTAAAATATTCTTAGATTTCTAGTTTCCTGTAATTGCAACTTAGATACAGATTTTCTCCACCTTCCACCCAAAAGGAAAAGTTGGAAACTTGATGAATCAGAAGGAACATATACACCATTTACCATTTACTACCTAGATTCACAACCTGTGGTATGTGTATTTGACGGAGTACATACTCTGTCCTCATCCGGGGCTTTTAATAGTTGCAGCAATATATTATCATGGCCTTAGGGGAACTTGTGATTAATTCAGTTGAGTAAAAGGTACATGGGCTTGAAACATTGAGAAACACTGCTTTGCTACAGCATTCAAATATCCTTAAAGGGGTGTTCCCATCTCAGACAACTATGACATATTATAGGATGTCATAAATGTCTTAAAGGTGTGGGTCCCATCTCTGAGACCTGCACCTATATTAGGAACAGGCCCCCAAAAGTCTCCATGCAGAATGAAGAGCATATTTCAATGGGAGTACCAGGTACAACTGAACACACCACTCGGAACTCCCATAAAACGGATTGGAGAGTACTTCACAAGTGAATTCTACTCTCTGCTCTGCAGAGATTTTTTTGTGGCCTGTTCTTAATATAGGTGCATGTCTCAGAAATTGGGCTCGCACCATTAAGAAATTTATGGCATAGTCTATCAATATGCCATAGATGTCACAAATGCGACATGGGAAAACCCCTTTCTTCAGCTGTTTCATGCATTGTTGATGACAACCATTTTTTGAATATAAGGCTGAACTGTCCCCTTCATATCTACTACTCATGAAAACCTAGAGAAAAAAACCTTCACTTATTTGCCTACATGCTTTAGCTGTGCCTATTCTTCCCATGGGTCCAATAGCAGCTGCAATGGGCACCACTTTGGTATGTACACCCTCGCTTCTAATGTATTCCTGGTAGTAGTATCGCAGTGGAAGTTTTCTTTAAGAACATAAATATATTTTACTGATTAGTGTCACTGCACCAAAATATCCGAAGGACGAGTGCCATAGCACAGCACTGGAATCCACAAATGTGCCCAGAACAGACAGAGACAGGTATAAAGTGTCCAGTGAGGCTTGGTGATCTGATGCCCTTCTGCTATCAGAGCAGAAGGACTGGACAGGAGGCAGCGCTGGACTTCAGCGGGCACAGGCACCGGCATTCTGCAGCTCTGTCACATCACATTAGTGCAGTCAAGCTTTTCTTCTATGAGAATTTCACACCATGGAGCTGGCTTCTCCTACCCATGTAATCACTGCCAGCTCTCTTTTTCTGTTGTAAGTTAAGCAAAATAATGGCAGGAAGAACGAGATGATGGAACTTTTGCATCTTAGGTATTTCCAGTAGGAAAGGAAGATATAATAAACACAAGAGGGCAGGATTAAGGAAGACCTCAAGTCATCTATTACATATATACCACTCTTGCTAACAATCCTGATTTTTACAATCAGTCCCCAAAATCAGTCCTAGAATGGTGGCGTTTATACCAATTTGTTCCCAAAAGGGTGTTTATGGACAAAGCTTGTTGGAGCTTAAAGGGAATCTATCACCAATATATACACATATCTAATGATTAAAACCAGATACTGATACATATTATTTTCTTATCTGTTTTTATTTTCTAATGTAATTTTTTTTTTTTACTTCTGTTGTCTGTATATGAACATGGGCGCAGTCAGGCTCGGACTGGCCCACAGGGGAAACCCCTAGTGCGTCCCAGAGCATGGCACACATGAAGTTTATTTTAAATTGCATATACATTCTTGGTAGATGGAGAGAGAAAGAGACAAAAAGCAAGAGGCAGAGAGTATAAGAGGCAAGTACAGTAGCTGTACGGTGTACCTATAGCAATGGGATATATATATATATGTATATATACACAAACAAGTAAAGAGCCCTGAAAAAAGCCTGTAAGATCCAAAAACTGAGTCTATGTGGCCCGATTTTCCAAGCGTCGATGCACCATATCTCCCAGCAAACCTACACCTGTACAGCTGTTATACACTTAACCCGCTTCACCACATGGGGTTACTACACAGGTCCGAGTCTGGTGAGATACAAGTCCAACACTTTACATAACCACATAATCAACCCGACTGGTGGGCCCTTTAATCAATTTCACAGGTGGGCCCCCAGAATGAAATTCCAATGGTGGGCACTAAGCACCCCAGTACAACACTGGGGATAGCCATCTTGCCCGAGCTGCTTTAAACAGCATTTAGAGAGATGCTTTACAGCAGCTATATGGAAATAGGAGCCTTTGAACAGAAGCAGACCCTTTGACTTCTATAGGAGAGTTTTCTAGACATGCCCTGTGACTTCGGAAGAGCTATGAGCTATGATTATCTTCTATTGTGACTGGTGGGTCCTGTGTTATGTACATAGATTACAAAAGTATTCATACCCCCTGATCTTTTCTTCATTTTTTAACTTTACAGTCACAAAAGAAGATGACGTGTGCTTTCCAAATTTTTCCAAATAGAGCAAATGAGCAAATGGATTCCGCCTCCCTGAGTCAATACTTTAGACCACCTTTAGCTGCAATGACAGCTGCAGTCTGCTGGGGTATGTCCCTGCCGGCTTTGCACATCTAGAGGCTGGAATTTTTGTCCATTTTTCAGCTCTAGGTCATTTACGTTGATTGGTGAATAATTGTGGACAGCAATTTTAAAGTCCTGAAATAAATTCTTAGGGATTTAGGTCTGGACTTTAAGGGGCCTTTTCCAAGGGAAATATGTTTTGATGAAAAACCACCCATTGTATTTGGCTTAGTTTAGAGTCTTGTTCCGGAAGGTGAACCTACGCCTCAGTCTCAAGTCTTTGGACGCCTCTAACAAGTTTTCCTCCAGGATTGCCCTGCATTAACTCCATCCATCTTCTCATCAAATCTGACCAGCTTCCAAGTCCCTTCTAAAGCAAAACATCCCCACAGCATGATGCTGCTGCCAACACTTCATTGGGCTTCATGGTGGGGTGGGTGTGTTCAGGGCGATGTATTGTGTTGCCTTTCCTCCACACATAGCATTTAGCAGTTTGGTCTCAACTGACCAAAGTATCTTCTTCCATGTGTCTGCTGTGTCCCCATAATAGCTTTTTTGAAAACAGGACTTCTTACGGCTTTCTTCTTGCCACTCCTCCATAAAAGCCAGTTTGTGAAGTAATATCTATAGTTTTCCGTGGACAATTTCCCCCTTGACTGTGGTCTCTGCAGACCTCCCGACTGACTTGGGCCCCTTTGATTTCTTTTTTAATTTGTGTCCCTTGTTAACTGTCAGTATGGTACCGGGATGTCTTGGTAGGTTGGCAGTTGTGCCATACTCCTTCTACACTCCTTCCATTTATTGGTGACAGATTGAACAGTGCTCCTTGAGATGTTCAGAGCCTGGGCTTTTTTTAAAAAAAACCTGATCCTGCAATATACTGTGCCACAACTATATCCCTTAGCTGTCTAGTGTGTTCCTTGGTTTTTTAAATACTAATTGTTCACTAATGTTTTGGAGCGGTTTAGGGTGGCGAAGGCAACTGAGACATTTGCCCCAGAAAAGATGGTTATATGGTAACAGCAATGAACAGGACAAATAAGAATATTAAATCCCATAGCCTCACAAAGTCTCCAGCATTGCAAGAGAGCTGTCATTCAGTTGTCATAGCCACATCCTCTAGTAATCATGGAATGAATGCCCAACCTGTAAAGCACAGCTGAATGGGACATACCAGACTAGCGTATGCTCTAGTGGTCCTCTTAATCTACCCCAGAGCCCAGGGTTACCCTAGGGAGCAACTGGGCTAATGATGTTTCATCCAAAACTTCATCCTCTTTTTTTCCTCTTCCCGTTTTCTTTTCTTCCTTTTTTTTTCCTGCTTCTTTTCTCCATGTCTACTACTTCATACCACTTATCCCTAGTGGGCCTCTCAACCTTCTTTCATTCCTAATATGTTCCCGGGTAATTGTGGATCAATTGCCCGCGATTTGGCTTTATACCCCCCCGGGGGGGGGAAAAGCGCTCCGCAATAACGGTTTTTTCAAGTTCATAGAGAACTATGAATTACGCATCATCCGGGCGTACAATACGATCGTATCGTACGCCCAGGGAGTGAAGTGTCATGGCAATTGCTCGCAGTGCTTACATGCCGCTGACAGTGCATGTGAATGGGGCCAACTAGCCCCAGACCTCCCGTTCTTTGGAAGTATGCGCGACTTCCAAAACACCCAGCGTATTGCGGGGGACAGTAGCACCCCAAAATTATGCCCGTGTGACATCCCTTTAACGATTGCTCTTCCTTGGAACTCTTAGGTTTTTTTTAAAAACAATCATGTTGAATGGACACTGGACTGGCCCAAAAATTCTCTTTGAACCCAATAGTAATTCTTATGCCAAATTTTCAGTAAGAGTATACTCGGGTGAGTATACTGAACATTTGGGAGATCTGTCCATTCCTCCTAAATTCTATGAGATCTCCCTTTTTTCTGGGAATTTCCTGAACATTCTTTGACTAGGTGCCCTAAACCTTTAGCTGTATAGCTCACTTCCTACATCTAGTGTCAGAATCTTAGAATGTTAATTAACGGAGCAGGCAGGGGGCTGCAGGAATTGGGCATACTAGGTCAATGTCACATTCCATTGCACTGAAGAACAAGGAGCTGGATCCTTTTGCCATGACCTTTGCTAGGATAACATAATGGAAAGCAGAGCAGCTTCATGGTCTCTTTTGATATATGTTGTGGACATAATCCTTTTATGCTCAGAGCCAGGAAGGGTTACCTTGGACACTCTAAAATAACTGAGAAAATGTGGGTATAAATCTCAATTCTGCTAACCCTAATCCACAAATAAGATATAGTCATCCTCTGAAGTCTATATCTGACTGAAATTA
Organism: Phyllomedusa bahiana; assembly: GCA_025379985.1. Lineage (NCBI taxonomy): Eukaryota > Metazoa > Chordata > Amphibia > Anura > Hylidae > Phyllomedusa > Phyllomedusa bahiana. The sequence goes on from JAODAL010006665.1 coordinate 43,921, forward strand.
TTTTGAAAGCTAGGTGTCATTCAGTAATGACAGTGCCCTAGGGGTTGTCACTTAGCTACCTACAAACTGTAAATGAGGCATATCCGTAAGCGTCTGTGCCCTGGAGAATCTATAACTGAGCCCTCCCAGCAATATTTCTTTTCTAATGCTTTATGCCGTTATGCTTCTAAACTGCCCCCTTATAATGGCACTGTTCTTGAACAGTGCCATGTAGAAGTATTGAACCCCAAAAGGTCATCAGATTTGCTTAGATATTTCATTGTAGGCTTTTCGTGTCTTTTATATTATCTTTCTTTTCCTTAGAGGGTATTTGTTTTTTGTTTGTTTTGTTTTTTTTGCAGCTTTGCTTCAAATCAACAGTCTGACCAATAGTATTTAAATTAAATGGTCTGTTAGGCAGAAAAAGTAAGACAGATAACCTCCTGTTTGTCTCTATTGCCAATGCAGCTTGTTTCATATATACACTGCTCACAAAAAGTTAAGGGGGTATTTGACTTTTGGTTGAATTTCGGATGATTAAAAAAACATGATTTTTTTTTAAATGAAAATAAATGAGGCCCCCCTCTTAATTTTGAACGCCTGTCCAATGTTCAGGTTTTGTACTTTAGCAAACTTGTGATCTCTTTCAAGTTATTGAAAATTCAAAACAGGGTTTTATCCCGAATCCCCCAAATAAATTTAGGATCAATTTGAATTTGGATTTAAACGTCCCCTCTAGCTGTTCACATTTTGCTTTTGAAACAAGACAAACCTTACATTGATAAAAATTCCTCCCGTTGCGAGGGTTCAAGCAGGATTTTTCAGACGGAAGTGGGCCCCTGGCTTGAGTGTCATCAGCAGATTATAACAGAGATAAAGAGATGGAAAAGTTCAGAAAGGGAGAGAAGTGGACTCCTTAGGCTACGTTCCCCACTGATGGGCCCCCTTTAAACAATGCCTGTGAAAAAACCGATGATGAATGTCACACAACTCCAGGCATGTTTAAGGGAAGTGAGAGGCAACCAAGTGTTATGTCAGACCATTCATAACCGTTTACATTAGCGGGGTCTGCCTGCTAGACTACCTGACCACACCACCAGACACAGGCATCGTTGTCTTGCATGGGCCAGGGGGCATCTACGCTGGACAAAAGACCAGTGCTCCTCAGTGAAGTTCAACCTTGCCAGTTGTCTACATCATGATGATGTAAATAGTTACAAATGGTCTGACGTGACACTTGGTTGTCTCTCACCTCACTTAAAGGGGTTGTCTCACTACATTGATTCATCTTACCTCAGTCCTGTTTTCTTGGTTTCACTTTAATTCAGGGGCGTGTTTACTGGCTTCTACTAGGCTGCAGTAGAAGCCAGGTCTGTAGCTATAGCAACCAGTGCTGGCAGCCTATCATGAGAGATTGAACAGGTCTGTAGCTATAGCAACCTGAGGAACTGATGCAGCCCATACAAGAGGGGATATCTAGGAAAAGGTAGGACACTGTTAACGGACATACAGTATATTGCAAAGTGACTTGTTTTTGCAAGACCTTTAACATAAAATGCAATCCTTGTAGTGAGACAACCCCTTTAGTTGCCTGGAGTTGTGTGGAATTCATCATTCAGTTCCATGGGTCATTGTTTACAATGAAGCAGTTATCAGTGTGTGATGTAGCCAAAGGACGTCCGCTTCTTTGCCTTTCTGTGACTCTTCCAGTCTCCCTGTATCTGTTGCAGCCTGCTGATGACACTTTGTGGCCACTTCCCTTTTGAGAGCATCCTGCTTACAGTGTTGCAATGGCGAGGTACTGCTGATCAATTGTAAGGTGTTGCTTTGGTGTCATGATGTCAAAATGTGAAAAGCATGATGAGGAGGACTTGTTTAAATCCAAATTCAAATTTATTGGGGGATTCAGGGATCAAACACCTCTTGTGAATTTTGCCATTAAAGGGGTTTTTCCACGATGTAATGTTGACGTGGGATCCTCCAAAATGGGTATTTAATCACTTTTCTAAATATATGTGATTACAAAAAGTGAAGACTCTGAGAGCTACAGCATTTCTTAATGCCCCTTAGTTACCTGAAAGCTTGCATTAGACACGACCCAGGAGCTGACAGGCCGAGCTTGTGCGAAACACTTCTTATCTGATGACAGGGAAAATGAATGAGCTTCAAGGGGCTGGGGAGAAAGTGCAGTGTATGAGCCTGTGCCTTGCTGTATAGAGAACCCACTGTTGTAAAGTTATTATTTGAGTTAAGTTTTGAGACGCTCCCTTATTACTCACTCTCTGCTCACCCCCTCCCTCTCTCCCCTGCAGCCTTCATGACTCAGCATGATTTGTTTATATTCTACTTTGTGCTGATAAGGAGGTAAGTAACTCAGGTCCTGGCAAAACCCCTTTAAGTTCCTTTTTAGAGATCAGCAAGCTGTGCAAAAAGTACATAAACACTAAACAGTTGGATATGTGCATTCTAAAGTTAAGAGATGATCTCATTTAGTTCATTTAAAACAAATTCATAAAATGTTATGGTCATCCTGAAATTTCAACTAAAAACCAAATATCCCTAACTTTTTTTTATAGCTTGCATACAAAGAATACAAGTTGTATACATAGTGTCACCTAGTGGACAAGTCAGGTACTTATATATTTCCTAATAAAATGTTTCCATTTTTGTGCATATCTTTTGATGAGTGGATTACTCATTAAGGTAAATTTATTTTGCTAAGCACAATGCTGAAGGCACATATTGCCAATAATACAACGTTCCCATATGATGCTGCTTTGTACTGCTAACTTGGGAGCTCATGGATTAATGCTTTGATGTCCTCAATCTTGCCTCTTGTGGTTTTCTCAGCCGCCTTCCATCTCTCCTTGTGTCGTTTCATATAATCCTCCTTTTCCCTATCAGGAAGCCGCAGACATCAGGCTCCTGCTGGGTTTATGGAATATATATTATTTCTTCTGGCTTCTAATTTAACCTTTTGCCCTGTGACTGCTACAGCCGCACGCTGCAACACACTATGATCTCCTGAGGCTTGTCCTGACGTGGACTCTTTCTCCCCAAATCTCTTGGACAGGTTTTACCAGTTACAGTTTAATATGTTCCTGTCCTTGAATTTTCATCAAATTGACATGACTGCAGCGGATGAACATTAAACAGAAAATCATTAAAGAAAACCATTAGAAGTTTATGGAGATAGTTGCCGAATGATTGGGTTCATGTGAATCATTTCAATGTTGGAATAAGAGAAATGAGTTGCTGCCACCTGGTGGACAAGTTAAAAATATATTTCACTTCAAAGTAAAATATTTCACGAAATGAAATATTGTATATTTTCTTTTATATGACAGCTTGTCTTATGCTCCAGAGCTGCATTCACAATCCTGCTCATGGGCACGGGACAGACATACTACAAACAGCTTAGCTCCTATAACACAATACTCTGTTACTGCTTTGCTATAATCACAGGGAGTTGCCTGGACTGCTGTGAGAGCAGGACTAGGTAGGATGGGTTTTCAGTCTCTTAAAGGGGTTTTGTCACATAGTAAAATTGATGTGGGAATCTTGCAGATTAAATAATAAACATTTTCACCGTTCATCATTATTAAAAATTCTGGACCATTTTTATTTTAGCTGCTACCTTAGTAATCCTTAGTGTACAGGTCGTCTACAGGAGATACAACCAGTGATTAGAGCTCCTCAGTCCTGGCCTCACATGCTCAGACATCACCTCTCCTCTCAGGCAGCTACTGTCAGTCTCTTTCCTGCCTAGTAATCACAGACAGTCAAGCACTGTTGAGCGAGTGTTGAATCCCAGGTGCTGTCATATTAACCCTGTCCTCTGTACTCCTTAGTAATTAATCAAACAGTGCAAATACATAAAAAGAAAAAAGAAACCTCAATCAGGTATGTGAGACAAAAAAAATCCACGTTTGGCTCCTGCAGGGATTTAAACCTAGGACCTCTGTGCTGGAAGGCAGAAGTGCTAACCACTCAGCTTCAATGTAGCTACTCACAGCTCTTTACACAAAAAGGCCTTGGTTGACTAGAGTTAGCACACTGTGGGGAAAGGCATGGTGATATCAAGCCTGCTGGGTCACATGATATGCAGTTCAAACCCCCTTTTGAGCACACTGAAAGTTAAAGCCCGATAAACCAGGTAAGTATGGGTAATTTTCTATCTGAGCACAGTGGGAGGTGGTAGGGAAGTTTTTAAAATACATTAAAAAAATGTTTAAGTTCCATAAAACTACACCAAATATCAATGACGTAGGGTTATGAGAAAATAAAACACCATACAATGAATTGTTTTCATTGAGACTACCATGTACAGAAACATTACAATACCCCATCCTGAGCCCATGCAATAGGCCTCATTTATCTAAACTAACAGCAAGTCTGTCTTTGTTGCCCATAGCAACCAATCAAGGCTCAGTTTTCTTTCTTTATTTACCAGTTTAAAAAATTTAAGCTGGGCTCTGACTGGTTGCCATGGACAACAAAGACAGTCTTACAATTAGACAGCTTTGATAAATATGGTCCAGTGTTTTTCTATGTGGTTGTTGGTTGAAACAAAAGTACCTGGTGCCTTTTATTAAAACCAAGTCGCTGCTTATATGAACTAGGGATATTTTTTTCTGTTTTCTGTTTTGCATTACCAGCTTAGTGCTGTTTTAATGTATGACAAGCCAAAGTCAAGAGACTGCTATGAAGCTGGAGAGACTTCACGACTATTGATTGTAAATGCAGACACTGGAGCCCGTCAATACGGCTTGTAAAACACATCCCCAGTGTTTGTTTAAACCACCTCAGCCTTTCACAATAAGTTCTGTAAATTATTTAATGATTGACATTTTAACAAAACCAGTCCTGGAACAAAATAAAACACAAAGGAATTTTAGCAGAAGCTCTTAAAAGGATGTTGGCATCCCCCTATTTATACTGTGGGTCCTTGGGGACCAAAAAAATATCATGGGGAGGTCCTCTGCCATAGGCTGATATTGTAAGTGCAACAGCTGCATAACTGCCATAGTTCCCTGTAGTGCCCCTGCAGGAGAAAATAGGTATTACAAGACTTAAAGGGGTTGTCTCACTATAATGATTGGGTTTTAATTATATGTCCATTACAAATGTTTTACCGATTTTTAGATGCCCCTCGAAGTAGGAGCTGCATTGGCTCCTCTGTTCACTATAGCCACCAACCTGTTTTTCCTTTCATAGGCTGCCAGCGCTGGTGACATCAGCAACTCCTCACTGCAGGTCGGAGATGGAAGCGCACACATGCAGAGCTGTCCTGTGTAGCACAGTGTATGCACAGTGCTATGCTTCTGTGTAGCTGAGAGGGGGGAATGTTATGCTGCCGGGTTAACCCTGTGGGTGCCTGCTGACTGCTGTGGGTGCCTGCTGACTGCTGTGGGTGCCTGCTGACTGCTGTGGGTGCCTGCTGACTGCTGTGGGGGCTGCACTGATCTGCTGCTGTGGATGCTGCTCTCTTTACACAGATTCAGGAGAGCAGGGGTGATTCATGGACAGTACGATGTAAGCTGAAGGGATGAAGGCACAGAAGACGGAGAAGTGCCCCAAACCCCCCCCTGCATATACTCGGCTGGAGGTTCTGCAGCTGTGGAAGTAATGCAGCTGGAAGACTGACACGGTAAAGTTTTAGGCTATGTCTACACTGCATCAGACAAAAAACGGCCCAAAAGCGCAGTTTTTTTCTCCGATGCAGGACCGCGGTCTTTCTCACGCGTTGTGACAAAAGCCGCGGTCGCTTCTCGATTTTCTGACGTCCACCATAGAATAGTATTGTATGGGAAGACGGCAAGAAAACGAGAAGCGGCAGCGTATTATACACCATGTTGTATAATACGCCGATGCCGAAAGACGGGCAAAGAGAAGACGAGCTGTGGAGACAGCAGCTTGTCTTTCTATTGCTGTCTATGAGGCCGCACTAACGATCGTATCTCCGGCGCTTCTAAAAAACGAAAAGCGCCGGAGATACGATCGTTTTCTTATGCAGTCTGGACATAGCCTTATAAATTCTCTCACTCACTCTGAGCAGAAGGCATGGGGCAGCAAGTTCAATGATCTAGCCAAACTATTATAGTGTGCCTGGATCATAAAGATGTTCTCACTCGCAATGCTAAGGCTGAATGACTTTGCATCGGGAGCGAGCACTGGCATCATGATGTAGGTGCAGGGAGGAGGGGAGATGCTGCACGCCCCTGAATTCAAAAATTCATCAGACAGAGAATGACTGAGGTAGGCTGAAAGTCAGTTATGAGACAACCCCTTTAAGGAAAAATCTATTGACTAACTGGATAGCAAATTTGCTTATTTCTGCAGTGGAAGCACATAACTTCGCCATGCCAGACTATCCTGGCATACAATTTAAAAGAACTGACAGCTGAGGACTCAAGTCATTTATTTAGGGGGCACATTTTAAAGAGATTATCCAGTTTAGAAAACCCATATAGCAAGCTTTGATTTGATAGAGAATATCCTTTGCTTGGGATCCTCATCTCTAGATAGAGGGTAGAGCAGCCACAAAGAGCATCTCTTCTTTTGGAGGACCTGTCCTGCATTACTTGGACAAGACCTTGGTTTGAATAGGCACTGGGTGAAGGTTTCAAGGAAATTAAACACATAGAGGAACATGTATGAAAACTGTCTAGGTCTAAAACATTCTTTGTTGCCCATAGCAACCAATCAGTGGTCGCCTTTCATTTTTTCAGAGCTCTATATGTAATGAAAAGGGCGCTCTGATTGGTTGTTATGGGCAAAAAAGAAAGTCTTAGACCAAGACAGTTTTCATACATGCATACCTCCCAACTTTTAGAGATTGCAAAGAGGGACACATCAGGCAACGCCTCTAAGCACACCCAAAAACATGACATCACACCAAGACACGCCTCTAACCACGCCCGCACACATACATGCCAACTTTTTAGACAGGCAAAAGGGAGACATTTTCAGGATTGCTTTATATCTAATGTTATGTTAAGTAAGTTGTTATGTAATATACAGCGAGGAAGCAATCAGATACTTTTTACAGCAAGATAGTCAGTTTATTGATGCAAATCCGTTTCCTAAATGAAAAAGAGGGACATTTATAGAGCTAATAGGGACAGAGGGATAAGGGTTAAAAATAGGGACTGTCCCTCCAAAATAGGGACAGTAGGGAGGTATGTACATGTCCCCCATACTTTCAGTTTTCCCCACTGACTTGGGCGTAGCTATAGCCCTAAAAGTCATAGCGACTGCTATGGGGCCCAGAGGTTGAAGGGCCCCACTCAGGAACATGAACATTGTTCCTTTTTGTAGGGAACAAGTAGTTGGTGGCTTTCTGCTCTCCAGCTCTGCTATGTGGGTTCTCTGATATATGGCGGTATTATTTATACCTTTAATTATTGTTACTTATGCTGCTATTTCAGTTTATTGTCATTAGGTGCTAGGGCCCCATTTCATTTTGTTATGGTGCCCTGTGAATTCAAGTTACACCCCTGGCCACAGAGGAAAGCCAATTCCACAAGTTACCAACAGGGAGACACTTTATAATAAGCATATCATCACACAACCGTGGAGACCCCCTCTACTATTACAGCCCTAGCAATGCAAATTCAGTTAATCTGACATCATAGTTTGGTCTGTTCTTGTATACGGCCAGTCCGTGACTCGTGGGGACATGTTCTACAATCTCCTGGAATCCTCATCGTAGTGAATTCTTTCTTTAAACCATGTGACCTTTCATTTTCAAACTGAGGAAGTCCTGCTGTTTACATACCTGGCGGAGGAGGGGCCCCACCTGAGGGAAGATAATACTCGCTGACTTGCTCAGCCGAACATCTACCCAGTGAATTGAAGACACCATGGAAGCTGCACCCAGGAAAGGTTTCTACTACCAAGAGATTAGTAAAACCAAATGGGAAGTTCCCGTACGCTACAAGGAGCTGAGGGCTGTTGGCTCAGGGGCGTATGGAACCGTCTGGTGAGTTCTGCACACAGATTACCTGGTACATAACATCTTCAAGATTAGCTGGGACTTGGGACGCCTCTTCTGGCACTGAAACATGATAAACACTTCTAGATGAAGAGAGACATGTGCCACGTAGAGCTCACACCGTATCGTAATACACAGCACAATGCAATGCAACATATAAAGAAATGGAGACCATGATAGCTACATCATGCATAGCCTTGGTTGAAATTGATGGACATATGTCTTTTTTCAACCCTACTAACTATGTAACTTTATTACACATTTCAGGCTGCACTAACTGACTGGTAATGCACGACCCTAAATCTAGATCGATCAATCTGTCTTACTCACTCTATTTATCTGTCTACCTATTTCATATCTATCTATCTATCTCATATCTATTTCATATCTATCTATCGATTGATCTGTCTGTCTCTCTCACTCTATCTAATCTGTCTATCTCTATCTATCTATCTATCTATCTATCTATCTGTCTTTCTCACTCTATCAGTCTGTCTGTCTTTCTCACTATATCTTTCTCTTTTTCTTACTCTATCTATTTCATATCTATCGATCGATCTGTCTCTCTCTATCTAATCTGTCTATATCTATCTATCCATCTATCTATCTATCTTACTCTGTCTGTCTTTCTTTCTCAATCTGTCTTTATTTCTCACTCTATCTATCTATCTATCTATCTATCTATCTATCTATCTATCTATCTATCTATCTATCTATCTCTCTCTCTATCTATCTATCTATCCAACATTCTGTTCCCTGTACTAATCTGCTATATGGTGTTCTATAGCAGTACTATGGTATATGGAAATGCGGGACAAATCAAAAACAAGTCATAAGACAACACTAGACTTATGATTTTTGGCACCCAGACGTCTTTTTTTTTGCGCACATTAGTAGTGTAGAATGCGCCTGAATCTATAAACTTGTCCTACTGCGGGTCATAGATTTAGCACTTTCTAGCTACAAAGCGACACTTCAAGCTGAGGTAAACTACTTTTAAAGTGCTCTACCTGTTCCAGCAGTAATGCGCCTGGATTTGCCGTACTAAAGCTATAAATATATAGCTTCGTACGGTTGTAGTGCGACACGCCTCCAGCACGCCCCCGATCTCAGGTACATTACAAAGTGCCGCGGGCGCTCTGTAATACGCCTGATATTGGAGTGCGCCTGGTTACAAATAGAGCGAATATTCATGCATGTCGACCTATATTCATGACTGTCGCTTATGAGCCATCCTGGAATTAAAGGGAACCTGCCTTTAAAGAAAATAACTAAATTCTTGGTTCTAGCAGGCCCTGCTGGAACTAGTAGTGCCATTAGCCAGGGAGAGGCAGCATGCACTGTTCATTAATGGTACATGGTAAGCATATTTTTAAAATACCGCACATTTCCAGACAGTTCCCGTGTGTGCCAGAGCCCAATTTCTGATAGACCATGTAGTAGTTATGTGAATAGGGCACGTCTAAGTCATTTATCAGTGCCATTCTCATCCATTCCACCAATTTATACAGTGACATAATCCTATATTGCTACATAATTACATACATTTATTTGTTGTGTATCTAGCAAAGGCAGGGCACATATGGCTGTCCCTATATAGCAGAGCGTTCCCAAGAAGGTAGTAAGGAACAGGGGCATGACGATAGTGAAATATAGACAAAACTGGCAGATTTAGAGAGATGGAGAGTGAGCAGGGAAGTGTCTGTGTTTATTCAATGACTAAGTGACCACAAGACTTGTCTCCATGTGACCAAAATGGCTGACAATTAATTGCAACTTCCTGAAACGCAGCTCTGGAGCCCTGATGTCAGATCAATATCTATGTTTCCTTTAAAGGGTTTTCTCACCAAGCTGTTTCCACAGAGCCTGCTCTTCACAACCAGCTTCAGGTTCACAATTCCTGCTCAGACTGTGGGTGGTTCCACATAAGTGATTGGCATATCAGCTCTATTATTCATAGCTGAGAACTGTTACAGAAACATTGGTGATGGAAAGGACTAAACGGCAGGGAAGAAGGCTACAGAGCTCTAAAGAATTAAATGGATATTCTTGTTTTATTGATTAGCTTTAAACATATAGGCAAAGGTAAGTAAAGACTATTAAAAAATATACTGTTCTGATTTTGCTTCTCTTATCTCCTTCTTCTGTACACAAGCTTCCTTTGTTTCCGGTCATCTTTCTCTGTACTTACAGGCCGAAGCAGTGCTGGGGATGATGGCTCACTCCCTGCTCTGTTCCTTATCTTGAAAGATGGGAGCTTGTATACATTACTGCCTAGCTTTAACACTTTAGCGCTATATAGCCTTGTGCACTACAGTTTACAAACCTCCAGCAGTCATGTCACTGTAAGGGCCCATTTACACGGCACTGGACAAATACCGGTTTATCCGACCGGTATTTGTCCAGTTTGTGTGCCGTCCCCACGGCCGTGTTGGGCCCCCCCCCTCCCCACGGCTTTTCTCCGAAATTAGCAGAGAAAATCCCTCCCCCTTCACATTCACTTGTTCATATTCCGACCGAAAACTGGGCAGGAGAATGAACATGTTCAATATTTTTCGGGTGGCCGGCGGCTTGGAAAACCGGGCGCAAACCGTCTGAGATACTGGCCGCAAACCGGTGCCATGTTAACATGCCCTAACAGACTTGAAATTGCAGAGTTGATATGCCAATCACTGCTATAGACCCACCCACAGCCTGACCAGGAAGTGTGGGTCTGAAGTTTGCAATGGCTCTGTAAAACAGCATGGTGAGACAACCCCTTTAAAGTTTGCCTATAATAAAGATAAACAAGCTACTGTGCTGCTGATAAGGCCAGAGCCTTTTCAGCAACATGGATCGACCTTACCAGCTAGACCATTCCAGCCAGGGCTGTATAGTCTGTTAGAGCAAAGTAAGATGATCAGTCACCTAGGAAAGCTTGTGTACACAAGCAGGAAATAAGAACTGCTCTAACTCTGAAATGTTGCAAAATCAGAACAGCAAGATATTTAGTAAAAGTTCTTATTTACCTTTGCTTACATATTTAAAGTCAAGCAATGCGGTGAGAATACCCCTTTAACCTTTATGTGACATCTATAGCACCTCCAGTAGCATGCTTCAGTCCCACTGACGTCTGTCATGGGTATCCTCTTAGATACATGAAAAAATTATCCTGACAGATACTACAACTAATCTCTAGGGCAAATATATAGTACTTACTGAATGTATACGCTCTCCATGTAAAAAAAAAATGCGATTGACCCCACAGAAGGCGTTTAGGTTTGGGAAATAGAGCAAACATCCTCACTTTGGACTACGACTGTGCTATTGTTCCCCATGGATCCATCAGGATAGCTTTTCCAAATGGGACTGAAACATGTTGTGAACTTTTGTCCCAATACATACCTGTATATCCTCCAATGTAATATATTACTATGGCAATAAGTCCAGGGAGCGGAAAGGTATAAGTGTTACTGTACCACACAGACGTTTCTTGTCCACCTAACATTTTGTCAAATGAATGATCTCAAAATTTCCATCTTTAATAGACTTTTATGTTAACTCTTAAAATTTAACCCTTACCATCCCTCCACCCACCAACAGAAGACATTAGTATTCCCTTTGTCATGTTTTCTAATTAACCGAAGTAAGCAGCTGGCAAATCTAGTATTTAGGGAGATAAATACATTGGGAATTATTATGAGCTAAGTTAATGAGCTGAACAGTGATGACTGCTCACTGTACCATGACAATAACATTATGCGAATTGGGTTCGGATGCTAATACAATTGCTGGTCTCTCTCTCATATGTAACTTCCTTAGTGATGTGGAGAAGGGAAATTTGTCTGACTATAACGTACAACACAGCTCATTAAACAGAGCGTTAAAGGTCCTATAGCAACATCTGTCTGTAATTAGGCCTTAATTACATAGGCAATATACTAAAAACTTACTAAAATATTTTTTTCATTTCAAGTTTTACATTTCATAAAAATTTGACAATAGGGGGCGCTGTTTCATTTGCTGCCTAATGCTAATAGATAAATATGTCTGTCAAACTAAATTCTTCTCATTACGAATTCTTACTTTTTTTTTTTTTAAAGAGCGCCACAGTTGTTTATAGGCTATATCTGGTATTGCAACTTAGCCTCATTCACTTTAATAATATAATATCAGATACAACTAATGAATAAGAGTGTTTCTTATTCAGGGGACGTACAAAGGTTACAGTCAGGGCCACCATGAGGGAGGTGATTGGGGGCAGCGGCGACTTGTTTAATTTATATTTGAGGCAGAGGTGCAATCAGGGCAAAAAAAAAAGGGGGGCCCTCTGATATGTTGCAAGATAGGAACTGGCAATGGACGACCTCTTTATCTAATTAAGCTTTATGTGAAGCTATGTAAAGCAAAGAAATGTCTGCTTTGGATGATCTCATTTAGTTAGAAGGGTCCACTTACAGATGAAACCAGAAGTTTACATACACTATATAAACAGACACATATGCATGTTTTTCTCACTATCTGACATGAAATCAGAATAAACCTTACTTGTTTTAGGTCAGTTAAGATTACAAAAATGATTTATATTTGCCAAATGCCAGAATAATGAGAGAGAGAATTTTTTAAGCCATTTTTATTACTTTCTGCAAAGTCAAACGTTCACATACATAAGGATTGCTATGCCTTTAAGCAATTTATGACAGCCCATATGATGATGTCATATCTTTTGAAGCATCTGAGTTAGAGACACACCTGTGGATGTATTTTATTGCACACTAGAAACACACTGCTTTGTGTGTAACATCATGGGAAAGTCTTAAGAAATCAGCCAAGATATCAGGAAGAGAATTGTGAACTTGCACATGTCTGGATCATCCTTGGGTGAAATTTCCAGATACCTGAAGGTGCCTCGTTCATCTGTACAAACAATTATATGCAAGTACAAAAGAAGATGAGAATGTCCAGCCATCATGCCGCTCAGGAAGGAGATGGTTTTTTTGTCTCAGAGATGAATGTGCTCTGGTCCAACATGTGCATACCAACCCAAGTACAAAAGCAAAAGACCTTGTGAAGATGCTGGCGGAAGCAGGTAAGATTGTGTCATTATTCACAGTGAAACGAGTACTGTATCAACATGGGCTGAAAGACCACTCTGCCAGGAAGAAACCATTACTCTAAAAGAAAGATATAAAATCCAGATTAATGTTTGCAATTGCACACAGGAACAAAGACCTACATTTTTGAAGACATGTCCTGTGGTCTGATGAAACTAAAATTGAACTGTTTGGCCATAATGACCATCGTTACCTTTGGAGGAAAAAGGTAGAATCTTTGAAGCCTAAGAACACCATCCCAACTGTGAAACACGGGGGTGGCTGCCTCATCTTATGGGATTGTTTTGCTGCAGGAGGGACTGGTGCACTTCACAAAATAGATGGCATCAAGAGGAAAAAAGGTTATGTGGCGATACTGAAGCAACATCTCAAGACATCAGCCAAGAAGTTAAAGTTTGGGCGGAAATGGGTCTTCCAAATAGACAATGACCCGAGACTACTGCCAAACTGGTTGCAAAGTGGCTTAAGGATAACCAAATCAATGTTTTGGAGTGACCATCACAAAGCCTTGTTCTCAATCCTATTTAAAATTTATGGGCAAAGCTGAAAAGGCAGGTGCAAGCAAGACGACCTACAAACATGGCTCAGTTACACCAGTTATGTCAGGAGGAATGGGCCAAACTTTCTACCAACTATTGTGAATAGCTTGTGGAAGGATATCCAAAATGTTTGACCCAAGACAAACAGTTTAAGAGCAATGCTACCAAATGATAATGAAATGTATGTAAATGTTTGACTTTGCAGACAGTAATAAAAATGAATTAAAAAATTCCCTCTCTCTCATTATTTTGGCGTTTGGCAAATAGAAATAATTTTGGTTCCTAATTGACCTAAAGTGGGTGAGGTTTATTCTGATTTCATGTCAGATAGTGAGAAAAACATACATATATGTGTCTTTTTTATATACTGTAGTGTATGTAAACTTCTGGTTTCAACTGTATGTAAGCTGGTACATGGTGTCCTACAGCAGTGACCTCTTGCAATTAACTGCAGTCTGTGGGGAAATTTAACAGTCTAGTGTTCAATTTCCCTGCAGCACAACCACAGGGGAGTTGAGGTATTACATATTTCCTTCTAAAATCAATGGGCTGTCAGTGTGGTCGAGAGGCGTGGTGGGTCCTCCTGTTCTGATATTTGAAATGGGTTTTTTAAACTACACAACTCCTTTAAGATTAACTTAGGTGAATAGAAATATTGATTAGGTATATAAGCATTGCTTCTGAATATTCTAAATGGAATGGGAATGACAAGAGTAGTGACTGGGTACTAACCTGCAGGGCAGCAGAGCATTTAAAACTGACTTGATTTATTATTTTGCAGCTCAGCCAAGGATACAGTGACCGGAGAACGTGTTGCCATAAAGAAATTACTCCGTCCATTCCAGTCCCTGGTACATGCAAAAAGAGCCTACCGGGAGCTACGTCTACTGAAGCACATGAGCCACGAGAATGTAAGTTTAGAGCCAAGTTTGACAGAAGGTTGCTCTGTATGCTAGTCTTCCTAATGTATAGATCGCAGTACAATTCCTGTATAGTAGCCTGCAGAGGAATATGTGAGAGTCAGATCTAATTTTTTTCTGTTTTAATAGGTCCTATCTAAATATATCAGAGTTCTGTTTTTATGATCTGCAGCTACAAGGGCGTTACTAGGATCCTAAAGCAGCTGGGGCCTGGGCCCTTTGTGTTACGTTTTGCTCAATAGGGCTGGCTTCACACAGTATTTTTCACGACACATTGTAAATTTATGGAGACAAAAAAATGTGTGGTCCTGTCACTAACTTTACGCCTTTTCCACACAGATACAGTCCATCACCTCAGCCGTACACTGTATATTGAAAATCAGCGCTGACAAATTAGATTTTTTTAAATCGCTGATCTATGTATGATAGTGTAATACCTTATAAATAACATCATACAGTTACTAAATAATACACCTATACCATGAGCAAATATACCATACGTATTATTTTTACTAAAAAAAACAAACAAAACCTAATAATATTATTACTTAAGGAACAAATAATAGTGCCAGACCATGACCAAATGTGACCACCACATGTGACATCAGCTGTACACAGGCTCTGCAGATGTAGACGTGACAACAGTGCAGTTACATTCAGTGATTCACAGATGGCATCTTCTCTGATAAGTCTGTTTTTTTCTCCATCTCCATCCCAGACCACTATGATGACTTCTCCCAGCAGAATATACCACACAAACATTGTAGAATCCTCCCTTTTCTAGCACCTACATGTATGTTACTCCCTCCCGGAGGGGGGAGTCTATATACCTCGCTACCTAATGGGAGCCTATTATAGGAAAGCTTGATGTTTGCTGTAGGAGATGGGGAGTCACCCATTGTTCCCATATTGGCCCTTATTAGGTAGAGGTATATAGACCCCCCCACAGTAGGTAGGTAGATATATAGGTCCCCTTAGTAGGTAGGTATATGGCCCTTCCAGTAGGTAGACAGGTATATATGGTCCCTTGTAGGTAGTTTATATAGTCCCCAACAGAAGGGAGCTAGGTATGTTCCCTCAGTAGATAGGTATATAGCCTCCCCCCAAAAAAAGTAGGCAGGTAGGTATATAGACCAGCCCAGTAAGTGGGTAGATATATAGGTTCCCCAGTACATAGGTATATAATGTAGGCACTTTCAGTATCTAGGAAGGTATTTAAGGCCCCTTCAATTGGTAGGCAAATAGGTCCCCTCGGTAGGTAGCTATATAGGTCCCTCCAGTAGGTAGGTATATAGGTCCCACAATAGGTAGGTAGGTATACAGGGCCCCTGAGTAGGTTGGTAGGTATATAGGTCCTCCCAGTATGTTGATAGCTATGTAGCTCTCCCCAGTAGGTTGGTAGGTCTATAGGTCCCCCCAGTAGGTTAGTGGGTATATAGATCCCCCCAGTAGACTGGTAGGTCTATAGGTCCCCCCAGTAGGTAGGTACACAGGTTTCCCTAGTAGGTAGTTTTATAGGGTCCCCAAGTAGGTTGGTAGGCATAGAGGTCTTCCTAGTAGGTTGGTTGGTCTGTAGGTCTCTAGGTCTCCCAGTAGGTTAGTAGGTCTATAGGTCACTCCACTAGTTTGGTAGGTATATAGGTCCACCTAGTAGGTTGGTTGGTCTATAGATCTCCCAGTATTTAGGTAGCTGTATAGGCAGTTGATGAAAAAAAATAAAAATAATACTCACCTTTCCTCATTCCCCAGTCGCACAACTCCCTTTTCCTGACAGCGCCTGAATAGTGCCGCTACTCTCGGTGCATGCGGCATGATGTAATGACATCATGCCGCCCGTGCTGTATACTCCAGTAGGTCGCAAGACTGCCCTTCTTCGCAGTAGCTTTCAACTGTATGCATGGCCTGAGGACGTGCATATATTTGAGAAGATTGCTAGCGTTCCGGGCACAAGCGCACCAGTATAAAACTGCCTAGAGACGTCCCTGTGGAGCTCCAAATACCTTGCATAGTCATAAAATTAATACTGCCTATATGCAGCTAATACTAGGAATTTCAGTATATATATGGCCCATATTTACTATCGCTGTCTTAAAATTAAAAAGCATCAGATTAGACATAAAGTCTACAAATGTGCCAGATTTATCACAGTATGAAAAAACTTTGAGACTCTCGGTTCACATATTTTGATCAAAAGATGTTTAAGCTGCCCACGACTTTCAATGTGATCTCAAAAATCGGGCAGTCCCTATGCAAACTTTACCTCTCAATCGAGCCAATCCCGGCCTCTCACTGGGTCAACTGACCTCCATTTTCTCAAGGAAAAAAATAAAAAAACCCAACCTGCAAGCTGCCCTTCATAGACAGCCTGTGAGAGTGGGCGGGGACAGAAACCCCAAAAAGGAAGCACCCCTTCCTTCCCATATAAAGGTTAAAATCAATGTACACCAAGTTTTACCGTATGTTTCTGCACACAAAAACATTTCTGAAAAAACGTATGCAAACCTGGGTGCCACTGGCAGGTGGGCTGCGGCACACATGTAATTTATACATGTATACACACAGACCGCCGCCAGCGGCACACTACTGCAACAAGGGCAATACACTACGTGGAAATCCCTAAAGAAGCATTTATGCTATCTATCATACATGAAAAAACTTTGAGACTCTCGGTTCACATATTTTGATCAAAAAGATGTTTAAGCTGCCCACGACTTTCAACGTGATCTCAAAATCGGGCAGTCTTATGCTATCTTTACCTCTCAATCGAGCCAATCAGGCCTCTCACTGGAGGTCGGTTGACCCAGTGAGAGGCCTGATTGGCTCGATTGAGAGGTTAAAGATAGCATAGGACTGCCCGATTTGGAGATCACGTTGAGAGATTTATCACAGTGGCCCTTGCTGTGTAAGAAATTTGGAGTTGTCCAGCATTTTTAGACCAATTATTATTACTATTACAATTATTATTGCTTTCACCGATTGAATTTTGGCATGTATCTGGCTCATTTCTTGCAAAAACTTGCCTACCTTCAGCTAAGCAACGTCCTTCATTATAGCAGTCACAAAAAGAGTGAAAAGCCTATAATAAATGTGTCTGCGACACACTGCGGCAAAAATGTGCCACTCTAAATGATCTTACAATACTTTTCACATGCAAGCACAATAGTAAATATGGCCTATATCACTGCAGGGGATTTGAAACTCTGTAACAGAACAAGATATAATGACCACAGACTCATGAACCTAAAACAATATACAGGTGAATGTTAATGGAAAACTGTCAGGTGGTTGACGCTGTCCTATCTAAGAGCGGGATGTGATAGTGGAAGAGAAGCTGAGCTCTGTGATGTTTAGGTTTGTATGATTTGGAGCAGGATTTCTGAGTAAAAGAGTAAATTCTGAACGAACTCCTTAAGTGACAGTGGAGTCCTGCTTACCCTGCCCATAAACAGTGATTGACCACTTTTCCTGCATCAGTGTGTGTACAGAGCAAACCGTCAATTACTGTATGTGAGCGGGGTAAGCAGGACTCACTGTCCGGTCAGTATTTTCTCTGCCTTTTACTCAGAAATTCAGCTTTAAGTCATATCAACCAAAATATCACAGAGTTCAGCTTATCTCCCTCTCTCATATCCTACTGTCAGATAGGGCAGCATAAACCACCTGACAGGTTCACTACTTAATGCAAACTGTCAGAGGATTTTTGCTGCCCTATCTGAAAAAAAGATGTGATGGAGAGAGAGAAGCTGAGCTCTGGGACATATAGGTTTATATGCAGGGGCATAACTAGAGAAGCCTGGGCCCCGTAGCAAACTTTTGGATGGGGTCCCCTCTAACTCCTCCCTTGACCGCCTCCCCCGCTCCCCGACCACGAATATTTCCCAGGACATGCAGTTACTAGACAATACAAGGGGCAAATACCTCACCACACATATCACTTGTCACGGTTCACGCCGTGGTTCCCTGCCTTGGGCCGTCGGCGTGTCGTGCCTTCCTGTGCTTACCTGTCCTGTCCTGTTCTGTTGCTTCCTGGGGTCCTGTGTGTGCTCAGTTTCTCTTAGGGCGCGTGCGCTGCAGTTTCCTGTCTTTTATAGGTTAGTTGTCTCTGTCTACTTCCTCTTCACCTCTGACCCCTGCCTATAAGAGGAAGTTCCTGCCTCTGCTCTGGGTCAGTTCATTGCAGTCTGTTGCTGTGTCCAGCTGCTGCCCATCTTGAGCTCCTGCCAGCATCTCAGGTCTGCTGTTGGAGCCTTTAACCCCTGAGATGCTGGTCCAGTGTCTTGGTCATCTGAGCTCCTGGCCGTCCGTCCGTTGTGTCTGGTTCTCCTGTATCCTGCCGTGTTCCTGTCCTGTATGTGCTCTCCTGTTCCTGCCGTGTTCCTGTCCTGTATGTGCTCTCCTGTTCCTGCCGTGTTCCCTGGTCTGTACCTGATGTGTTACTCGTCCAGTTCCTGCCGTATCCTTTGGGGTGTATGTGTACGTTACCCCTCCTGTATCCTGCTGTACATGTTCCTGTGTTCCTGTACCCCCACCGCCTGGATTCCTGTCTTGCACCCGGCCTGTCACCGCAGGTAGCCACGTCAGGGAAGTGACCTGGGGGTCCCGCAGCCAAAGTCCATCCCGCTTTGCGGGGGGCCCTCTGGCGAAGACCAGGGCCCCTTAGACTCCACCCCCCTGGCATGGTCCTCCAGCTACCACCTCGCCTGCGGTGATCACAGAGGATCCACACCCAGATGTCAGCGGTCGGCGCTTCGGCGTACGTCTGTCGGCGCCGCACCGTTACAGTATGAACTGAACATGGATCCCGCCGGGGTGATCCTGCCCTCGTCTAGAGTGTCTGCACCCGTTGCCTGGCTCACGGTCCCGCCCAGAGCCTTCTGAGTCCCCGTGGCTCACGGGCCCGCCCAGCGCCTACTGAGTCCCCGTGGCGCACGGGCCCGCCCAGAGCCTTCTGAGTCCCCGTGGCTCACGGTCCCGCCCAGAGCCTTCTGAGTCCCCGTGGCTCACGGTCCCGCCCAGAGCCTTCTGAGTCCCCGTGGCTCACGGTCCCGCCCAGAGCCTTCTGAGTCCCCGTGGCTCACGGTCCCGCCCAGAGCCTTCTGAGTCCCCGTGGCTCACGGTCCCGCCCAGAGCCTTCAGTGTCCCCGTGGCTCTCGGTCCCGCCCAGAGCCTTCTGAGTCCCCGTGGCTCACAGGCCCGCCCAGAGCCTTCTGAGTCCCCGTGGCTCACGGGCCCGCCCTGGGTTCCCCCCCCATTTTGGCTAGTGCCCCATTTGTTTCCTCCCGTGCACTTCCTTATCTAGGTTTTCCCCTATACTGGCTATATTCACCCTTTACCTTGGTTTTTGGGGGTTTGCCCCCGTAGAAGTTGCGGGCCCCTGACCTGTGTGAAACGCCATGTTTGTGATTTGGAGGGGGGGGAGGGGGCTTTGAGGGGGGGTACTGTCACGGTTCACACCGCGGTTCCCTGCCTTGGGCCGTCGGCGTGTCGTGCCCTTTCCCGTGCTTTTCCTGTCCTTTCTGTTGCTTCCTGGGTCCTATGTGTGCTCTGTTCCTCTTAGGGCGAGCGCGCTGCAGCTTCCTTTCTTTTATAGGTTAGTTGTTTTCTGTCTACTTCCTCTTCACCTCTGACCCTGCCTAAGAGGAAGTTCCTGCCTCTGCTCTGGGTCAGTTCAAATTTCAGTCTGTTGCTGTGTCCAGCTGCTTCCCATCTTGAGCGCCTGCCAGCATCTCAGGACTGCTGTTGGAGACTTTAACCCCTGAGATGCTGGTCCAGTGTCTTTTTCATCTGAGCTCCTGGCCATCCGTCCGTCGTGTCTGTCTCCTGTATCCTGCCGTGTTCCTGTCCTGTATGTGCTCTCCTGTTCCTGCCGTGTTCCTGTCCTGTATGTGCTCTCCTGTTCCTGCCGTGTTCCCTGGTCTGTACCTGATGTGTTACTCGTCCAGTTCCTGCCGTATCCTGTGGTGCTATGTGTACGTTTAACCCTCCTGTATCCTGCTGTACATGTTCCTGTGTTCCTGTATTCCACCACCTGGATTCCTGTCTTACACCCCGGCTGTCACCGCAGGTAGCCACGTCAGGGGGAGTGACCTGGGGGTCCAGCAGCCAAGTCCATCCCGCTTTGCGGCGGGCTCTGGCGAAGACCAGGGGCCCCTTAGACTCCACTCCCTGCCGTGGTCCTCCAGCTACCACCTCGCCTGCGGTGATCACAGAGGATCCACACCCGGATGTCAGCAGTCGGCGCTTAGGCGTATGTCTGTCGGCGCCGCACCGTTACATCACTAGCATACTGCTACCAAACAAATCCTACTAAACCAACACCAACATTACCAATAACGTTACTACATATGGATCTGATTATACCGCCAGAATATGACTACAAATTACCACCACAGAGTGAGTGAATAATAACCCTATACTATTACTGAAGATCAGTATACAAAGACCAATAGTACCGCCATATAGTGACCATATAGTGGTAGGTATCAGTGTTCATGGGTGCTCTATAGACTGTATATTAACTCCATACAGTCATCATATAGTGGCAGATACCAAT